>JAOTQY010000048.1:18041523-18051918 GCA_026413445.1 Dolichallabes microphthalmus
TATTTTACTTTCAAGGTCACTGGCGGTCGTTCAAGCATTTCACTGCATTTCGTACTGTGTATGACTGTGCATGTGACGAATAAAATTTGAATTTGAATTTGATTTGTGTACAATGTCCTGCTAGAAAGTGTTTGGGATGGGAACCTGGATCTAGTGAAGGTCAATTCAATGCTGCAGCATACAAAGTCATTCTAGGCAGTTGTGTGCTTCCAACATTTGGGAATGGTCTACATACAGTACGTTAGGTTAGATCTACAAACTATTGTCCATCTGTCCCTAGAGCTGGTCTCTGATTCAGCACCTACAGCTAAATTATTTATAAAAAGACACATGAGGATTTGTTGCTGACAAATCAGTCTGCTAAAATACATGACTGGACTACGGTTTGAGACTTGATAGCTGCTGGTACAAAGAGCTATATCAGTAAAAAAGCAGACATGTAATATAACTGCTACATAATTGCACTTACTTGTTGGTTCCAAAGTCATAGGCTTCACATGATGCTAAAAGAGTGTCCTCATTGACGCCTCCAACAACAATAATCTTTCCTTTATGGACAACTGCCCCAAACATGGACCGTGGTGTTTTCATTGCAGCTAGCTCCTTCCATTCAGACTTCTTGTGGTTATATGCAAACATCTTGTTGATGGTTTTGCTATTTTGTACAAACAGAAAAAGAGACATTATAAAACACTATGGAAATATAAGGATCTAGATTATCATGGTCAGCATTGCTCTAATAATGATCTTACTTGTCTTCTGTCTTTCCTCCTATACAGTAGACCAGGCCATTTTGTGAGATCACACTGTGGCCATGTAGCCTCAAGGGAAGCTTTTTTGTCTCTGTCCATTTCATCTTGCTGGGAAATAAAAACAGGACCCATGAGGGTTTTTATTAATTGTCAGGCTCATATGAAGTGGAAAGATAATAAGATAATGGATGTCACACTTACTTGGTGTCATAACACAATACTGAGTCAAGAGACTCATTGGTCTGTAAATCTTTGCCAGCAACAGCAAATATTAGATTCTCATATTCTCCCAGACCAAAGAGACATCGGGGGGAAGGCATTGGAGGTATAGCAATCCAGTCTGCACTAATAGGATCCAGCTGTAGAAATTAGGATTATATAAATAGCTTGAGTGTTACAAATATTAACCATAATGCAGTATTACTAGTGATAATGTATTAATACATTGTAATAATGAGTTATTACAGCTAATTCACATGGAAAAAAATCTTATAATCTAGAGCTAATAAAAAATTACATCCATAAATATATAAATGTCATTTCATTTTTTTTTTACTGTATATGATAAGAGAGTCTTCTTGACAAAGGGGTACTTTCTTGTTTTTCTTAAACTTAAAGAGAGATCAGGGAATAGCTGCTGTGACATACTAAATTTTACATAAGCAGCAACTAACATGTTAGCTAACTTGAAACTAACTATGCTGCTAAGTTATGACACTTCATTACTAAAAAGTGATCAAATAAGAGAAATGAAACACTGGGATGTGCATTTAAAGCAATGTGATAACTCTGTTTCATGTCAGACAACATCACATTACACAGTTGTTGATTATCTTATTTTATAGATATATTAAGCAATATACCTGAAAACAGTAGCATTGCAATGGTGAGTCTTTATTCTCCTCATCCACAAACAGTCCACCTACAACATAAAGCTGATTCCTCTTGGTAATGATGCTAACATGATTTTTAGGTATCTGCTCAGCCATTGCTGCCAGTGAGCATTCATTCTCAATGGGGTCATAAGCCACTGCGGCCGTGTCGTTAACCATCAGGATAAGGTTCTTGGCATACATGCCAAGCCTTGGGGAGTCGTTCAAATATCCAGGCATTGCGCTCTCTCCATCCCCCTTCCCTTCTACCTTTCCTGGAAGTTTTCCAGCAAAAGCATCTTTGATGAGCTTAAGTTTCTTTACAAGTTCAGGATCAGCTTTGATAATCTCGTCCTTTTCCACCTTTTCCTTAAAATACTTTTCCGGGAGCAATCGAAAACGAATGTGTTCAACGGCATCGCCTAAATGCTTCAAACGGTTCTCTTTGTCCTTCTTGATCCACTTCATTAGCAGCTCAAACACCAGTTCCTCTTTCTCCACATTGAGAGCATCACTTCCTATGATTGCGAACAGTTCAGGGGGGTTGAAGTCGAGAAAATCTTGCTCCTTGGACAGAATCTCAAATCGTTCAGCGATGTAGTCTCTTGCTGCCATAGCCAGCCTTGGACAATTTGTCATTAGCCCCAGTCGGTAGATTGCCAGACAGCTTCCTAGAGAGAGTTTCTTCTGCAGGTAGTTTACACACACTGTGAACACAGACGGTATCTGTAAATGGTTCGCTACTGAAAGAACATCCTGCACATTATCATCTGTAATATCGATTTCTGCTGAATAGAGATAATTCACAATCATGTCCATAATGGCTGGATCCACATCTTCTAGAACCACCTCCTTGCCTGGGCTGCTCTTCTCTTTGCCATCTTCAGAGAAGTAAATCTCTCTAAAGTAAGGGCTGCATGCTGCCAAGATGAGTTTGTGACACGGCAGACTTCTGTCCCCTACTTTCAAGACACAGTCAATAAACTTGTTCTCCTTTAGAAGATCCTTCAGGCCATCTTGGAGCAGGGTGCTCTGATAGAGCTTCAGGTCTTCTTTTATGCTGGCCGGTTCCATCTCTGTGTGTATGTGTGGATCAGGGAGGATGTCAGGCTTGCAATGCTTCCACTTCTCTCGCTGTCTTAGTAGTAATAGGTTGAGTTGACACAGAGCAAAGAGAAGAGCTGGTGCAGTTAACCCTGCCTCTCTATATTTAGCCCCCATCACAGACAGAAAGAATTCAGGTTGGCCAGATTAGAAAATGTTCACATTAGGCAGCTGTCAAAAGACAGAAAGAAACAACTGCGATCCTTTAGCAAGGCAATTGTGTCTGGGCTATTTACATTCTCGAATGAAGAAGATTTGTCAACATCTATTGTTCTTATAAAATTGTAAATTAATTTGATTTCTTTTGGTGACAACTTCATTTATGTCATGATCTCAAAACAGACAGTGGCACATATCCTTCAGTCATTTTTCCTGCTGCTGACTCATTCAGATTTCGCTTAAGTGCCCAGGTTTATATTTACATGGTGATTGCTTTTTCCTATGAGCTGACCTTCCCCAGCTTACAGGTCACCACAGAGCAGCTGTTGGAACTGTTAATCTGTGCTACTGAGCAGTTTGTTAAAATCCTTAGCTACACAGACACACTTTAAAATAGCTTCTTGAGCACAATAAACATACCACTAGCATATGTGTGTGTCTATAGATAGACACACACACACACTACCAGTCAAAATGTCTCCACATAGAAAACCATGTCAGCAATTACTGTACACCTACCCCCCACCCCAACACACACAGTATGTATATATGTACAGTATATATGCACGCACGCACACACGCACACACACACGTCGTGTAAAAACAAAAAAATTAATACACACAGGTCTTGTTAGTAAATCATCTATTTTCACATTATATACACAAATATGTAAATTAATTCTGCAAATAAATAAATGCAACTACATAGTAGAGAGAAATGTCTGTAAACATGAAAACAACAAGAATTCGAACCAGAAAACTTTTCCATTCTGTCTTTAACTACTCTCATGAGTAACAATTTACATTGAGCACTACTGTTTAGTACAATTTCATCTTTTTAACCCATGACCTCCCAGAGTCCTTGAAGTGTGAAGCCATCTTTTAACTTCTCCACCGCTAACCCAAGCTCTTCAGAGAACACTGGCTCCCGATCTTGTTGCTGTCAAAGAAAATGAAATATTCAGGTGAACAGACACTTTAATTATTAAAATAATAAAAATGAAAATGAATTAAGAAAAAAAAACATTAATAAATGATCAATGTAGGTGGGTAGGTATACCTTGTTGCCATCAGCAAAGTATGCCTGCAAGAAGGAAAAACAAAAAATGAATACAATTGAAAAAAAAAATCAAAGTAAACATGTTTGAAACCAGGCAACAACAATTAGTGTTGATGGGTCATTGTGATACCTGGCTTAAGCATGGTGTTATTTTCGGAGTGTGAGCGAGAAGGCTATCTGCGGATTATCAGAGGTGGTAAAAGTGCAGCTATTCATTAAGATAAATACTCTGGGAAAGAAGTGCAGCGTCAAATTCTTCACTCAGGTTAAAGTCCTGAGACTTTGAAAGGATCTTCAGTGTAAGCAAGCCTTTATTTAATTACTTCTCATTTGAATGGAGTTATGTCCTGGTGAATGGATTTCAGTAAATGCAATCTTTAGACTTATTCTTATCCAGGTTTATTCATGTCCTATAACAGTGGGACTAACAATAAAGTTTTGGCTCCAAGGTTATACATACTGTATGTTTTTTTCAGGTAGTTCCCGACTTAAAGTACGAACGAGTTCTGTTAGCGGGAGCACATTCGTAAGTCGTATTTCTTCTTAAGTCTGACAAAGTGACTCTTATTAGCCTTTGACCTGAATATGCAATGTAAAGCATACAGTACCAATCCACTTGACTAAACCTCTGTCCCCTTTCCCCAAACTGCCTTCATGTGGGGAAAAAAATGTCAAATCTAACAGTGTTGTCTCTGCAGCTTTAAATCGCAAGGGGAATCCTTGCCATTTTGCCTTTCTGAATTTTGTTGAGAATTTTCCAAAATTATAATTATATATATCTTCAGGACAGCCATTTTCTATCATTGTGCTCCCGGACTGATTCATTGAAACCGTTAAGGTAACTCATTTCTCCCGCACCCCCACACACAGACACATACAATATACTGGACTTTGGACATTTTATACATTCACTTACACACAAAAAATATTGGTATCTGGTGCACTGCAGTGTGTATTTCTAAACAATACACGTGAACCAGATGTAGAACCATAGTTCATTTGTATCTGTGGAAATTCGTAACTCGAATGTTCATAAGTCTGGGACTACCAGTATATACAAATTATTATACAACATTTAGTTCTGAGTACTGTTTCTCCAGTACTTGGACTAATCCCCCCAACCGAGTGTAAGTATGTATCCAGTGATGTAAACTTTAAAGCACTTTTTGTAAGTCGCTCTGGATAAGAGCGTCTGCCAAATGGCTAAATGTAAATGTAGTTCAGATTGAACTATCTGATTTGACAAGAGGTTTTCTAGAAGGGGAAGTCTGAATCACAGGTGCTCTACAATCATTAATTAAGCTAGCTATTGGTCGGGGGAGCCGCTACTTTCCAAAATTCAAAATTTCATGAATGCATTTTAGTAGGATAACATCTGATAATGTTATGTAATTTTTAACAACACTTTGTTTACTTGTGGTTAGTTAGTTCTTTGCTAATTGCTATCTATACAAACTACCATGATAAATATAAATTGTATAGTAAGTGATTACAGTAAATTACAATGAACTCCTTGATGCTAACATGTGAAAATCAACGTACAATAAAAAAAAAAAGAGTATTAGGCAAAATAAATGCTTACATACTCTGGAACGATTGGTGAATTAGTATTAGTGTAAAAAAAAAATCTCACTGTAAAAGCATCTGTGTGTTCATCAGGCTCGATCTCCACATCATCAGGAGGCTGCTCCACTGTAAGCTCCTCCAGTGGCTGGGGCTGTTGTCACATCCGACAAAAAGCCGCATTAACTAAATACACATTTTAGTCCAAAGATTACCTTTTACACTCATAAATGTTTTTTATTTACCTTTTCCTCCATCTCATATTCCACACCAAATATTGGATTTACAGAATAGACCTTGTGAAGAGAGTTTATTTCCTTCACTGCATCCTGCAACTTGTCCAGTGGATCGATCTTAAAACCCAGTACATATCCACCTGTCTAAAAAAGCAATCTGTTTACAGAAAAGACTCCAAGCATTTTTTTAATTTTAGACCTGAATTGCTTATTATAGTCACACCCACTTGTTGAGAGCTCTCGATTACTAGTGCAAGTCCAAACTTGGAGTCTCTAATCCTTATAGAGCGCTTTACGAAAGAAGGACAGAGGAACAGTCAAACACACTCTAATGAAAGCGTTTTAACAACAAACACAGACTGCTAGATAAGATACTTACTATTTGCAAATAAGGAATGCTGACATTGAAGCTTTCGTTCATGTTGGCGTGCCACACTATCCTCACATTAGTAATGAAGAACGTGCCCAGGTTACCCTAAAACACAACACAAACTAATGAATAAATCTGAATTTATGGAAATGAAACTGTCAGAAAATCATGCATAAAATTGTAAAGCATTTATCAATCCCATTTCCCGTACAATTATCCATAATTGTACCTGATCGCTTGATAAATTCCAAACTCCGTTAATTTTGTCATACACTTGTTCACGTGGCAGTAATCTCAGCTGCTTATTCTGAACCAAAGCTGCTCTTAATTTGAGATCCCGGTACATTTTGGAAGTTTCATAAGCTCTGAAAATACAAATATCAGTTTATATCATAGTTATTGAGTGCTTAAATCTGATTGGCCAAAAGATGTTCTATATAAAAATTTTCTATAGCATTAGCTCTCACAGCAGTTCATCTGCAACACACTGTAATTTCAATACAATAAAAGGAAAATTGTACTAGGATACAATTAAAATAAAGATAAAATATTTTAATTTACAGATTTACAAAAGTTAGAAATAAATAATATTAACATAGAAATATATCTATAAAGTTCAATATCTAGGGATATATGACTCCTTACCTGTGTACAGCAATGACAGATGTGAAGAGTCTTGGACTTCCAGGAATGACGTTGGTGAAGATGAACTCAAATCTTGTGTTATTAGATTTAGTTAAGATGTAGAGTGCTTCAGTCTGTCCCCTCAGTTTCTGCAACAATTACAAATCCCATGTCATGCACAACAAACTAATACTAAAATCTTTCACTTTCATTTATTTTTTTTAAAAAACAGTGTGACTGATTGATAATGTAAACATGAAAGTAGTCTTACTGAATTTGCTGTTCTTGTAGTGATGTTTATGACAGAATTGTAGCCCACAGCTGTGGATTGGTTAAAAAAACATCAAGGGATGCAAGCTACTGTATACTGTTACCAATGCTTACACTGATATGTTTCAATATTTCTTATTTGTAATAGACAACACTTACATAAGTTAACCCTTGGCAAGGCGACAGAATGCCATATGATTCTTAAATTGGTCACCAGGAGTCTTCCTTTAGCGAAAAAACAGAGTCAGTGTGTCATTAAAAAACTCATGTTTATTCACCCAATAAACTACTGGATTATAAAATCTAATAAACTATTGCCTAGATTAGTAAGCCTTTTTGTACACTAGCCTTTTTATCAGGTAATCCTACCATATAAGACATAAGTCATCCTGTAGGGAATCAATTACTGACCGTAGTCCATTTACTGCCACCTCTATACCTACCAACACCAATCATTTATTCGATTAAATCAGTGACACTGATATTATATTGTTTGTTGCGAATGGATACACACACAGTGCGTTTAAAAGTCGCTTTATTCTCTGTCCTGCAATCAATCCAGCATGTATTCCTGCCTCACACTCTGGCTCTGGATCCACTGCAACCTTGACCTGATATGTTCAATGTAGATACGGTAGAGACTACTGGATAATGCCACGTGGACAGTGTTTAAAAATTAAACACGAGCAACTTTTAATTGTGCTGAATAATAGAACAACATTTCCTTTCACAAACTTCCTTTATTCCTCTATATAATCCCCTGCTACACTAATGCACTCATCCTTGCGTTTTACTAGTGATGGCTACCATCAGGATGTCGATCTGTTTTATTCAATCATTCATAAAGAATTTCATCACGTTTGCCTGATTGACTTGAACGTCCCTCGTATAATAATGTATTCGTGTATGTGAGCACATGGTTTTAAAATCCCTGCAAAGCTTCTGCACCTGATACAATCACACCAGCACCACACACATTACCATTACAATTTTACTGCCGTATTTAAAATTGTCCCCAATGTAGATGTGTGTGTTGCAACGGATAAAAATTCACATTAAAAGAAAGCCAAAGTGAGACCAAGCTATTAGGTGCACCTGTTAAAATGATCAATGAATGTAGAAATAAGGCAGATATACCTAATGAAGTGGTCATTGATTGTAGATCATACAACCGTAATTATTTATTGTTACAGGTTTAGTCAAAAACAATAAAAAACTGGTGTACATATTTACAAAGCAACTGAATAGGATAAGCACCTCTATCGCCGTTATTTCCTTTAGTGTCTTCAATTGAGTCTAGGCAGTCGATGAGTACCTCACCCGGCCTGGTTTTCATCTGTCTGAAATCAAGCAAATGTTTGCACACAAACAAATAAATAAATAAAACAATAAAAGCAATGAAGAAGAACCTGAAATTAACAAATGGCACGGGTGTTTTTAACCATCAGTGAGACCAGTGGTTGTCCAAGTGGAGTTGCAGGGAGGTGTAATTTATTTTTAAATGAATTCCATTTATAGAAAATCACATGCCAGTGTTATTTAAATATTTATTACTGTAAATATATATTCATGACTGGAGTCATTATGCTGTTTGAATGGACACTTGAATTAAACGAAACAGTTTAATCGAAAACACAATAGTAAAGACAAATTGGGCAGCAAAGTAATAATGTCAGATTGGGCTTAATGCATTGTGTTGGCGGAAAGTCTCCGATTAAAAAGTAATTTGATGTCAGATAATTATTTAGCATTAAGTTATGGATTTAGTACTGAGAGTATCTGTGGTATTTATGTTACAAGTTAAAGAGGTCCCTGATGCAAAGAGTTGAAACCCAGTGTGAGCTACACATATCAGTCTATGCTCTCAGTGTATCGCTATCTACATTAACACACTGTATAACAACACACTGTAACGATGCAGCTGGTTTTAACTTAATGCTCCTTCAGTGTAGCTAGCTTTCTTCAGATCTAAGCTGACGCTGCTAATGGGCTAACGCTAGCTCTCTAGCTTTCTGTCCGTTAGCTTACTGTGGTGTGATGTCGAAGCGAACATCTCTGTCCTCCCATAGCGCATCTAACACTCCCGCCATGATTCGCCTCGAAACACACCGCAAACTAAGCTAATTTATGTCTGTAAACGAGAACGTCTCTCGATAGCTAGCGAATAAAAGGATTTGAATAGCAGCGTCTCTGCGTCACCGTGGTAACAGCGCACATCACGTCTACGGCAAGCAAGACGGATCAATCCGTCGTAGGGATTCTCACGCCTCTACAGGCTAATGGGGGGTAATATTCACTTCACTATCCGTCTGTGGCAAAGACTTTCACTGAAAATCTTGTTGTGAAATCATGTAGTGATCTTATCGATAAATACCATTCACTGTCATGGAAATGTTTTATGGTGAGTTTATAAGCTTTCAATTAAAGAATCCAACAACAGTCAACGTTTTTAAAAAAGATTCCCCTGCAGCATCCGTTAATTAGGGAGATAAATTAACATTTTGAAAAATTGTTAACCCAGTTATTCTATAAATAATTATTTTAAGTTTTATTATAGCATAGTTAAGTATTATATACATTACATTTCTTATTTATAGTTCTATTTATCTATTTTATCTGTCAGTCTGTCTGTCTGTTTTTGACAGGCAGACATTTTTGTACCCAATACTTCAGCACGAGTTACTGTACGAGCACGAGCTGCCTCATTGTGGCAGGGCATAGAGGGGCCACTGTTGAGGTGTTATAGAAGACCAGGTTGCTTTGATAGCAGCCTTCTGCTCATCTGTATTGTTGTGTTGGGTGTTTCTAATTTTCTTCTGGACAAAAGGCCATGGGTTTAGGTCAGGCATGTTTGTTGGTTGATCAAGTCCAGTAATATCAGTGTCAGCAAATCAGTTAGTGGTTGTTTTGGCACTGTGGGCAGGTGTCCAGTCCTGCTGGAAAAGGAAATCGGCATCTCCATAAAGCTTGTCTGCAGACAGAAGTAAATCTTCTGGTAGACTGCTGTGTTGACTCTAAACCCAATAAAACACAGTAGACCAACACCAGCAGATGGCATGGCACCGCAATGGCATCCACACCTAATAGGCTGACAAGACTGAAACCTGATGTGGTATTTTGCTGTAGATTTGTAGTGCATCTGCCTCAAGATTTAACATGTTCTGAGATGCTTTTCTTCACACCATGCTTAAGTTTCTGGAAAAACTACAATTAGCCTGTCATTAATAACCATCCCACAGTCAAAGTCAATGAGGTCATATACTGTACTTTTCTACCATTGTGTTATCTAACATGAGCATTAACTGAAGCTACATTTACATTTAGGCATTTGGCAGACGCTCTTATCCAGAGCGACTTACATTTTTATCTCATTATACATCTGAGC
>JAOTQY010000048.1:18212227-18225024 GCA_026413445.1 Dolichallabes microphthalmus
TGCTGCATCATCCCTAGCAACAGGGTCAACCACACCTCCTCACTAAGATAAAGGTTTTTGTACTTTCCTTACTCAGAGTTGCTCTAAGAAGTCTTCTAAATCACTTTTAGTCTAAGACTCCCAGCTAGGACTTTTTAGGTGAAGATATGAGCTCTCTGAGAGAATTCTAAGAAGCTTTATGAATACGGGCCCTGGACACTAGGAAGGGGAATTATGTTAAAATTCTGTCTGTAGACTACATTTCAACATTTAATGCTATAATTCCCTCCACACTTACCACCACGCTGGAGCACCTGGGACTCAGCCCAGTGGATCTCCAATTTTCTAACTGGCAGGCCACAGGTAGTTAGGATGGGCAGATGTTTTAGCCTCCCTCAACCTCAGTTCTGGAGCACCCCAGGGTTGTGCTCTGAGGTCCATGCTGTGGCTCATTGTACATGTATGACTCCGTGGCCACTACCAACTCCACCACCATCAAGATGCTGACAACACCATTGTGGTTGGCCTGATCTTCAGCAACAATGAGACGGCCTACCTGGAGGAGATTAGAAATCTGAAGAACTGGTGCCAGAGGAACAACCTCATCCTTAACGTCAGCAAGACAAAGGAGCAGGTATTGGACTTCAATACAAAGCAGGAAAGGAACTACCAGATCCTAATCATCTCTTGCACCATAGAGCGTATCCTGATGAAAAACTTTACAACCTGGTTTGGGAACAGCATCATGCAGTACAGACAAGGTCTACAGAGGGTCGTGTGATCAGCTGCATGCAACATCCGTACTAAGCTCACCGACCTGCACTCAATCTACAGCAAGCGGTGCTCGACCAAAGCCAGGAAGATAGTGAAGGACCTCAGCCACCCCAACAATGGACTGAAAGCACTTCCGCTCCCTGAAGACCAACAAAGGGAGACTGAAGAGAAGCTACTGCCTGCGGGTTATACGGGCTCTCAACCAGAACACCACATAGGACTCAACTGATTGGACTTGATATGTTTCCTTCACACGTGTTGAAGCAGACAACAGAACCAACCACACTGCACACTGTTGCACATTGCTGGTTCTTATTCAAACACAAACAGAAAAAAGACTAACTATGCACATGGACATTAAAACATGGACAATACCACTGCTGCCGTCACATACACATCATCTCATCGCACACTGCATAGCCACCCATACTGCTGCCATACCAACATGCCATATCTTTCCCTTTGCACATTCCATATAGCTTATATAGTTTTAAAATTTTTATTTACATTTTATACATTTCTATTTTATACTTAATTGTATTGTAACTGTATATTGTACAATTTGTAGATTTTAAATATTACATTATGTTCTAGTGGCATTTGGCTTTTTTTTAACCTTTTTATTCTTTCTCATCTTTCCTTTTTACAGTAGGTCACGAACAGTTGTGTAAGCATTTCACTTAATATCATACTGTGTATGGTTGTTTACTGTATGTGACAAATACAACTAGAATTTGACTATGTATTAGAATTAGCCCATGACAATCAATTCACTAAGTGTTAATCCTATTCGCATTTAACTAACATTGGTCATAACACATTATGAAATGTTTGCATTGCATTTGAATGCATTGAAGCTGTCATAGGCTGTCAATTTGAGCACTTGATGTAATTTTTGATCTGGTATGTTTGGAGGCTATCTTCACCCTCTTTCAACCCAATTTGTTGACTGTGAAGTGACTGGTTTAACTGTCCAGGGAGTCCTCATGTCTGTATTTCCTTATGGCTCTCCCTTTAAGTTATGTTGTCATAGTTCATCCTGCCAGAGTCAATGCTTGCAATCTACACTAAATAAGCATTGACCTTATACATTATGTGACTGTAAAATAAATAACTGCTCACTCCCTCACTTTCTCTCATTGCCAACAATCTCCATCCCTTCTGTTCTCCAGACCAGTTTGACACATCCTGGTACCCCATTTGTGGTTGGAGTTCTTGTTGCATGGAGGCCTCTGGATCACTGCTGAGGATGGCCACATATGGCCTACTTGTGATGTGTGTAATGACTGGAACAATACCACTTGATGACCATGAAGATCGTCTTGGTCTCAGCTGTTGTGGGCTGATTTTCTGAGGCATTGTGACTGCAGTTGCTCAAGTAGTTAAAGACTGAAATTTCCATAAGCAGTTTTGTACCAGAGTCTCTACTGTAGCAACAACAGTGGACTTTTAAGTTTAATATAAACACCTTTAACGTTATACTGAATTTTAAAATCTCATAGCACACAATATGCCCAATAAAGCAAACCCAGCTCTACTGTAATAAATCTCAATTTCTTTTTTTTTATTCTGTAAAACTGTTTTGCAACAATGATCATTGTTAAAAACGATATACAAATAACATCTAATGGAATTTAAGTTAGTGTTTTTAAAGATTTAACTGTTTATGCTAATTAGTTACCCTCAATCACAGACATCCTGTATAATTATACACCAATCAGACTTAACATTACATCACTGAAAGGTGAAGTGAGTTAACATTGATTATCTTGTTACAATGGCACCTCTGAAGAAGTGGGATATATATTTTATATTAAGCAACAAGTGAGCAGTCAGTTCTCATAGCTGTTGTGTTTTAAGCAGGAAAAATGGACAAGCATAAAGTTCTGACTAACTTGGATCACACTGTGATGTGTAGATAACGGTGTCAGAGTATCAACAAAATAATAGCATAATGCCGTGACTATTGCCTACTAGAAGTAGTCCAATAAAGGAGAATCAATGAACCAGTGACAGGGTTATGGGTATTTGAGGCTAAGTTATGCACATGGCCAGCAAAGAAAGGACTGTCTGGACCCATTTCCCAAAAAAGCTACTTTAGCATAAACTGATGAAAATGTTAACACTGACTATAACAGAAAGGTGTCAGAACACAGTGCATCACAGCTTGCTGCATATGGAGCAGCACAGTAGTAGGCTGATCCAGTGCCCATGCTGAAACGTCAACCCCCGAAATCACCTAAAATAGGCATGTAAGGATCAGAACTTGACACCTTTATTAACGCATTATAAAAAGAAGGCAAGCCAGCAGAGGCAGTTTGATGCTTTCAAACTGCTGCTAAATGCTAATTTGGCATGTGGATGTTACTTTGGCATGTACCACCTACATAAACATTGTTACAGACCAAGTACAACCCCTTTATGTGATCAGTATTCCCTAACGGAAGTGGTATTTTTTGGCAGCACAAGGGAGGACATGTTCAATGTTATGGCTGATTAGTGTATTCTAAAATCAGAGACAAACTTATTCTGTGCAGTAGAAAATAACATCAATATAACAAGCTGATATAGATTTTAAATATATAGATTTTACACAGGAAGCCTCCTACAACAAGATGGCACTGGGAAGATATTACATATCACACAGTTGTAGAATTTGCATAAAACTGTTCCAAATATCCAACCCAATTAGCTGCACAACAGGCAGTGTTTGCCCAGGATCAAATATAATCAGTCTTTACATAATCGCCTATTCTATTCATATTGGGGGAAAAAACGAGGAATACAAACTGTACACTGGAATGTTTTGATTAACATGAATATTCAAAATATTTACACTTTGAATCAATGATAGTTTAAGACAACTGCCCAAATGAGGCCATTCTCAACCAATGTGGCTCTGTACTTGATTCACATTATCAAACAATCAAATATAATTACCTGTCGGCAAACCTGGGCTTGTGTTTCCAATGTAGAGGTAAAGTAGGAGGGCAATGCTAATATTCACCAAGGCATACACCCACTGGATAATAAACATTATCAAAATAGAGCACAGAGCCTAAAGAATTAAACACAATCAATTAATTAATTTCTTATTCATGATAGTTGGTAGAAATTAATAACTACTTTTCATTCTTGCACTTACACCAATTAAGGAAACCCAGTGATTGCAGAACTTTGCATAACATGACTCTGGGATTGGCCGGATATCTGATCCCTCCAGTTTTGGTTTTGTGTCTATAAAGAAAAAGCTTTGAATGTAGTGCACTACGTAAACACTGTGCGCTGATTTGTGAACGTGAACAGAGTATCATCACTTACCATTAGTGTCTGATGTCTCCCTTGGTATCTGATTGAGTTCAATAGGATTTTGAGTAGGCAAAGACAGTTTCCTCTTCCCTTCTGGCTCAGACTCGATAAGCCCTGTCTGACTGCTGGTCTCATCATCTAAGCCAATGCTTTGTTCAAGCCCTTTCTCATCCTTTTCCTTTTCTGATGGGTTGTTGCTGTTCAAATCAAGCCCAAAACTACTGCTCAATGTTTCTTTAGCAAGAACCTTTGCTTTCCTGCTCCAGACCTTGGATGCATGATTGGAGACTTTCTCTTCCTCTGTGCTGTCTGGATTAGGCAATGTAAATATCTGGTCCATGTCTTTAGTAAACTCAAGCAGAGTTCCATTGCTTGTCTTGCTCATAACATAGGTGCCATAACATGGGTGACTGTTTTTTACTAGTAGTTTTCTAGGGCAGGGTTTTTCAATAAGAGGCTTTCTTTCCTTAAGTTGGAGCTTGTAGCTCATGGCCACGCTGAAATAGGAATAGTCAATGATGCTGTAGGTCAGCATGAAGTTAATGGTGACAATAGGAGCCAGAATGTTGACCTGTCCAATGAAGATGAAGGCCATGGAGATTAAGCTTGTTAGACAGATTGCTGCTACTGGAGTTTTATTGGGACCCTTCTGTTAGACAGAAAATGGTTGGAGAAATGACATGAATTACATTGCAATTTATGATTATAAATTAAGAAACTTAACAGGAATAGTTTATACAATAGTGCCAGTATGTTTTTGGAGAATGAGTCTTATAAGAATTGGCTTTCATGTTGCAGTGTCTAACAATACTTCCAAGTAAATCTGAGCATCGTCATCATTGAGGCATTTAAACTCCAGAAAAATTATCTAAACATTAAACACCACATTCCACTCACCCAATTTTAATTATCTAAAACTTTACATGTTGCATAATAATTGAGTGGAAGTATCCAAGAATAACAACCTAGAGAAAACATCTTGCCTGCACTCTCACGCAAATGGTCACTCCTAAAGCTACACATTTTCCACCTTCTCTTTCTTCCCTGCTCTGTTATTTAGGTTGGGAAACTTTGATTGTCGGCATGCTTGCACTCCTGGTACTGCCTGGCAGGGAGCCAGGCCAACCTGGGCTGGTCCTGGCTATATTTCCTGCATTTGTTCTATGGCTTTGATTTGAGGCAAGATGTCTCAGGCCTGCTTTCATTCCGCACAGAAGACCCAGACAGAGTTAGGGCAAAGGAAAAGGGTGTGTAATATTTTTTCAGAAGCCACAATGTGCCATAGTTGCCCTTCAATTTTTTTGAAAACCACTCAATTGCGCTATAATTAGGGGTTCCTCCTTTTTGTGGATACTATCTATTCTGTTTCCCAGACATACTTAAAATGGTTGTAATTGAACTTCAAGAGTGAACTTTACATAGTTCATGAAATAAGCAAAGAAATATTAAAAACAAGCATTTAAAATATTATGTTAACTTATGTAATGAGTGTAATGTAAGGAATGTGACTTTCCAAATCACAGCCTTAACAGAGACAGAATGCAGTATATGCCGTTTCCCTTCATTGTTATTCAAACTATAGTGCGTGCTGGCATTATGTTTTTACTTTCATTTATTGACTTATTTAATTTTATTTATATAGTACTTTACAGTACATAATGAACATTGTCACAAAGCAGTTTTATACAGTAGAACTGAGCTCATATGTTTGACCTCCAACACTGTGATATCTGCATACATACCCCTCGTCCCAGGAAAGTCAGAGCTGGGATAACTCTTTCTTGGGCAATACACTGCAGGACCCTGGGTGCTCCATACAGCCCACCCATACAAGAGGCCAGGGAGGAGATATACAGGCCCAACAGGAACAGGAAACCCACCAAGGAGACCTAATGGGGAAAACACCAAACACATGCAAAGAGTGCATAGAACTCTGTCCAGTCTGGTTATTGTTAGCACTAGGCAAAAAAAAAAAAAAACCTTTCTCTGAGAAGTAGTAAATCTAAAAGAACCAAATTGTTGACTTGTGTACAAAAATATGCAAAGGTAAGAATGGTGCAACTTCAAATATTATATTACCATTTTTAGGCAGTTCTGCTGTATTTGTTGCTGATAAATGAGAAGCTTCAGCAGGGTGTTCACGCCCATGCAAATCCCAATACTGAGCAGCTGTGGATCTGCCAGGGAGTGTGAGGACTGTGGTGATCACAAGCCAGCTTTTCATAGCTATTAGTCTCGTACCATTTGCTCTCATGGCATGTACAACACATGCAGCATGAACTTTGGAACCCTCTGCAGTTGTCACTCTTACATGACTAACACCTAACATCTTGTGTTTTTATGCACATTGCTACAGAGTGTTTGCACGACAGTAAATGGTTATTCCCCCCTTTATATGAATCTTTGATCAAACAATAGAATTGCATATAGTGCTTTATTATGTATTTAGCAGCTTTTCACCTTTTCATTGTCTTCAGATGTTTTTGCCTTTGCAAAATATATAAAATACTGTAACATTTAAACATGGTTTAAATAAAGGCACAGTGTGTGTACACTGCCAGACTATCAATAATGTGGCCATGTGTCATTGTTCAATTACTTACAGATTGCATTAGAAATGTATCTAGCAGCTCTCAGTTTGCATCCAAAGTACACCGCACACAATAATGCTTGTGCATGTACTTGTTTGCTTTCCTATTTTAATATTTTACTGTGACCAAGGTATTAACTTTAGTCATATTACCTTTTCTGCTATTAAGAAATCATAGCGCAGAGCATCTCTAGTACAGATGGCTCCCAGCAAGAATACAAAAACAAGGTACAGGAACCACCTGAAAAATATAACAATATGACAGACCTACTGTACAATGACACACATTGAAACAGAGTGCTTAATAAATCCATTCTGAAATAGTTTATGAGTCTGTTTACCACTGTGGAATACTGTGTACCCTCCAATTTATCTAATCAAATAACACACTAGAGTAATAGAATGTATTTAAATGCATTTAAATCATATACTGTAGATAAGGGCTCTATAAATGTTGAATCACATACGAGATGAAGACAGCTGCCAAGGTCCCAACAGGTATGCTGTGCTCAGGCTTATGAAGATCTGAACTCATGTTGAACCCCGCCATCACACCTAAACACAACATAAAAAGTTGCTACACACAGAAAAATAACTAGCAGCAAACTGCTGACTTCTACATAGTACATTTAAAATAGATTATCGTTGAGAATGTACAGAATTACTCAAAACATATTTTGTCATTTTCTGACCCATCTGAGGCTTCACCTTAAAACAGGAAGACTGACTATTGCATTCAACTTGCTCAATCAATCCAAGTCAAGTAATGAATTATAATAATTATGGAATAAAACAACAGGACAAACATTAATTATGGGAAATGATATTATAATAGTATAAAATAATTCTGGATTTAAAAAAAAACATTCTACAATGGGTGATGCAATGCGGTCCAGCAAAAAAGGAGTGTTACTTTTACCACTGTAAATTTGTATTATATTTTCATATAGTTATGGGACACACCACTATCATTATCACTAATGATGATTATTATTTTTTTATGTAAAATGCATGTAGTGTCTATCAGTTTATGTTGTGGAATATGTACATTTGCCCCGCAGCTTCTTTTTGCTCTCTCTAAAAACCAGACCTGTCAGGAACCTAAAGACTCTGCATGTAGGAAAACCTGCTGATTTGTATTAAAGCACTGACACCCGAGACTCTTTCCACAGATGACAAGAACCTCTTTACAGATAGCTTTACTATAACTATAAACCTTTTTATAGGCGGTCACAAGGTTGGTATTTAAGTAGTCTTTTTTTTCATGTGAAATACTCAAACATGATCACCTGTAGCAGCAGGAAAGAAAACTCCAAACACGGTAAAGAAAGTTTCTCCAGCCGTGTAGTCAGGCAGAGTGTTCGTCCATAGAAGCTCTTTTGAATAGCCAACAAACCCATGCTCTGAAAATACAAGGCCAAAACCATGTTAGCACTGAACAATCATTACAAAAATGTTAAATAATTACATCCTGAAACATTACTGAGTAATCCATGACAAAAGTTTACACTATTGTACAAAATACAATTTAACAATGGCACTGATGTTTAAAAGGCATGCTCTCATATCCTAAAACTCTACTGGAATACAGCCACTGGTTGGGAAAAACCAGGAGATGACAATTCTGTTTTATTTATAAATTCTGAATTTAAGCAAAAAGCCTGCACTTGATTTCCCACTCAAGCAGTTTACAGTAATTGTAGTGTTTATAACAAAATTTCTTTGTGCAGGATGTCACCACTAGATACTACACATTAAATAAGCATTTCTTAGGAACCTATGGTACTTGGACGATTTTTCATTCTATGGTGTGAAATATGTCTGGCCAGAGTTCTGAGTGTGTGTGTGTGTGTGAGAGAGAGAGAGAGGCACCACACCAGGACTTTATATAAGTGTCAGAGGGAGGACAGAGTCTCCGCCATGATGCGTGCAAAAGCAGTGTTCAAAAGGCCCTCACTGCGGACACAACAGGGTAATTGTTGGACTGAACTCTGGGTGTGTTCTCTGGCTAATCAAACAAGCCACAGACACACACCAAGAAAAGATTTGTATAAATTGTGGTTTAAGATATCAGTGCATGAGAAGATGTGCTGTTGTGCTGAGAAGATGAGGCAACACTGGTGCCTGTGTGTGTGCACTATAGTACAGCACACAATACATGAGAGTTGCCCATGACAAATTTTGGAAAATCACTTGACCTTTTACTTGACCTTTATTTTAATAAATGAATAGATGTAACATTAAAGACAGGTCTCAAGGCCTGGTGCTCCTGAATGAAGCACAACTGTTGCCATGTGCTATAATAGTATGAATAAATAAATAAGTAAGTAAACAGTCTATTATTTACAATCACCTGTACAGGCCATGCATACAAAGAGTGAGAAATTTGTAGCACTTGGCCATGGACCATTTCCCTCTCTGTTATCTTGTGATGGGAAAGAATGTGTTCTCTTGGATTAATGACATGTTTTTCAAAAAGGAAGTCACCACCCTTTTAGAAGCCCTGCCTATTCCTTGCCGTCCAAGGCAAAGCTCTTCGGAAAAAGCAAACACCAGAGCAACAGAAAGAGAATAAAATCAAGATCAAGAAAGAAAACGAAGACGTATTTAATGATCCAATGTCTTTTTTTTTTATGGCTGCAGTTATTCTGCAGTATTTCATACAATGAATATAAAAACACTGCCTCATCAGTACATTTTTACAATACACATCTGATTTAAAATTTTTGCTGTTTTTTCTTTCCTTCATTTCATTCATTGTGCTTTCAATTTGTTCTTGTGGAACAACAGGAAGCAAGAAAAAAAATGTAAACAAAAAAACGAAATAAGATAACCATCTGTTTTGCTTCGTAATATCCCCTAAGAGGAAGCACTACGAGTATGCTTCTTCTTCCTTGAGTGCATCATGCAAAACAATATGAATTAAAAAACTTATGGAAAACTATCTATAGTCAAAACTGTAATATTGCTGTAATGTCATGACAGCCAATAAAACGTCACAGGGGACCTGGAGTCTATCCAGGGAACTTAAAGGCACTAGTGGCACACCCTGAATGGGGTCCACATTATCGCCGACCACAACACACACACACACACACACACACACACACTACCGGCAATCTGAAAGCATCAGCCTCTACCAGGTGTTGGCACCGTGGAAGACAACCTGAATCAACACTGCCAAGCAAGTCTTGACCCCCCCTCATTACTTCATGTTTTCGTTCCCAAGGGCCAGACTTTCTTGTATTTTTACAAGAAAGATCTTGCCTAGTTTTCCAGGTTTCCTAAGGAACTTTTTGGCTCTCATTTCCAGTCCAGTCCCTGATAAATAAATTTTTAAGCCACAATGAGACCTATGAATCACTCAAGCATACTGTAAGTCTGCATATGTCTGATGGCATTTTGCAGCCTGTTAAAGTAAAACATTTGTTCCCATTTCTTAAATTTAAATGTACATATTTAATTTATTATGAAGAAATGAGGGGTGTCTCAAGGCTTTGCTCAGTACTGCATTACATTTATATATTGCTATAACTGTCCTAGTCTCTAAACACTGAATATGTATAGAGTGAAACCTTGGATTGAAAGTAACTTGGTGTGCAGCGTTTTGGTCTTGAAATACGAGTACTGTAGTACTGTATGTGTACACTTTGTCTGCTGAGCACCACGTGATCATAACTGAAAATACCACGTGATCATAACTGAAAATGAAAAAGTAATGGTGGTTCTCTCTCACGTGTGCGCTACAGGATTGTGGGTAATCATCTCCCATGCTCAAATCACTCGTTTAGTCAACATCCGTGTGCCCTTGTACTGTTTACTATAACATTGTGACCATGAATGTGTGTGTGCACGTAAAGCATTTTTTTTTATTTTGTGTCCATGTGTAGTGACTGTTCTTTAGTAACCGTACTGCAACAACTGCCCTTGTGAAGTAAAAATGGTTAAAAAGGCCATGGCAATGTGGGGAAATGCATCTGTTTAACGACAATGCAACTCCACATTTCCACAGAATCCTCAAAAGCAAGGGTCATTTGAGAGGTTCCTTGTTAAAGATTTGTAGTCGGAGAGCAGTGATTTTGTTTGTGTGTGTGCGAGAAAGTCGTCCTAAACAGTAGTCCCCCTTCTTCTCTTGTCTTACATGAGCCATGATTCTTTTCAAAGGTAAAGTACAGATTAATTTGTTTTATTTTTACTTCATATTTTGTATCATATTGTATTGTATTGTATTAATCATTTTTATATGAATATCTTTGGGCTATAGACCGAATCATCAGAGTTTATATTATGTATTTCTTATGGGGAACTTTGCTTTGATATACGAGTGCTCTGGATTACAAACACACTTCCGGGAACAAATCCAAGGTTTAACTGTATTGTTATTGTGCACATCTAATATGAAAATGTAAACATCTTATACAAATGCTATTCACATTAATATAAACTGTTTTACCAAATAATAAAAAATATTACTGGCAGTTAGGATTTACTTTTTGTAGAAGTGCAAATTGAAAATAAATGCCCATTTAATTTGTGCTGCTAAAGTCAGAAACACTAGCATGTCAACACTTGTTAAATCACAGATTGTGAATCTTACTGAATGGGATCAAGGAAAGTGGCTATAACATTCAGATTATGAATACTCATACACACAAACATAAAAACACACAAATGACATCTGCATGTTGACTTGACCACATGACAGGGAAACTTTCACCCACAGTTTGGTTATTTATAGTTGAAGCCTTTCTCATCAGAAGCTGTGGACCAGGAAGTGATTTGGAGACTTCAAGTGGATAACTCAGATCTCTTTCCTGCTTGTTCTTTTGTCTCAGGCCAAATATGTGGGTGAGCCCGGTTAACACCCTAAACCCAAAACCATGAGCGCATACATGTTTCCTCTCCAAACCGGGGCGTTGCAATAGTCATGCACGTACCAATGCAGATGCACATTCTGCATACTGAAGAGGAAAATGAAAAATAAAATACAACCAAAACACATCTCTGGCTAAAAATGAATGTCACTGATACTTAGAAGGATTGCTTATTCATTCATAAAAAGTGTTAATATACCAAATATTAACACCCCCCCACACAGATTTTTGACATCTGCTCATAAAATTATATGTTTTACAGCCATAACATTATAAGTATAATTCAACATAATTGTGACGAAGTTGATTAGTGCAGATAGGAGAAATAGTAGAATGAAGAGACTTAAGGTCACAGACCAGCTTACAGACTAAACATTAATTTCTATGGTTTTAGAAACACTCAGTGAGGAATCTGGCATTGTCATAACACACTGAGTGGAAGCAGCAAAGTCTTTGGTGTGTCCATGTTGGCCTTGACTCTCTGATTAAAATGGGTATCGAATTGTAAACACATGCACAGCAGTTCTCTTTCCCACTGGCAGGTAGGCCGCCCATGTTGTGCCCGTCATGGGCCACGGAACAAACTGGAGCTTCGCCAGCAGTGAGCTCACTCTACTACCACACAGTGTAATTGGAAAATCCTGTAAAATCAGGAAAAGTGTATTCCCCATACCATCCAAAAGTATGTCCTGGTCTCGGGCCCAGCTATTAAATGAGTTAACCAGAAAAGTGGGACATGTGTGAGTGGGCAACAGCAGCAACAGTAATCATGAAGAACACGTATCAAATTCATAAGATTTCAACACTGCTTTAAATCCAGCTTCTGGAGGATTTTTTTTTAAATCCTCCTGCTCAGATTTCACTGGAGCTCAACCCAGAGAGAAAGAGAATCATATTTATGGAAGTC
The DNA here is from genome assembly GCA_026413445.1 of Dolichallabes microphthalmus. Classification (NCBI taxonomy): domain Eukaryota; kingdom Metazoa; phylum Chordata; class Actinopteri; order Siluriformes; family Clariidae; genus Dolichallabes; species Dolichallabes microphthalmus. The sequence goes on from JAOTQY010000048.1 coordinate 18,224,661, forward strand.
TTTTCTGCTTTCTGGACAGGAAGTTAGTAATCAAGAGAACAGGAAGCACTGGGATGGACTTCCTGAAAAGTCAGTGTGAAAGTACATTCTGGCCCCAACCTTTAGGGCTCAGGCCCTTCCTGCACACAAGACTTCTGAGTAAACATCACACAGGATGCATAGTACCTTTTCAAGTCAATTCAAGTGTCAGAGCCCTGTCATTCGTGTTATCAAAATTTAGAGCAGTTGGCCAAGGGCTTTGAGATGACGATTTAAAACAGGCTTAAAATAGTCGTAACAGGGTTCACACTAGGGATGTGCACGAGTACTCGATTAACTGAGTACTCGAACGCATCAGCGATGATCGAAAGGGCCGACCGATTGG
>JAOTQY010000048.1:18232415-18247214 GCA_026413445.1 Dolichallabes microphthalmus
TTATTTTTCATTTTCTGAAGAGTATAAAATTTTTTTTGCCTGACTGTATGTGTATACAGTATGTATGTATGTATGTATGTACTGTATGTATGTATGTTATACACACATGCATAAACATAAATTTCACACAATACTAATATATGCATACACACAGTATATATAAAATCGTGCATAAATAAATACAGTTAATTAATTGATTCACCTATCACAAAAACATTTTTTTTTAAATACTGTACTTGATATTTTAGTCTTCAGCATTCTTGTTTTGGTAAGTTGGTAAGTTTATGCCCATGATCACCTCAGATTCCTGTCCTTGCCTGACATGCATGGAATCTGACGTGATCTTCTGCTGTTGCAGCCACCAGAAGTTCTTGTGTGGTACATACTGTACATTACACAATGTCTATAAGGATTACTTATTTGAGTTATTATATTAAGCCCCCCACACGTATATACGTGTCTATGAAGGTGAAAACCTGATACTGCTGAACGATTGTGAACAATTTTTCACATTGCAGTGCAGCTACTGATTAATAATTAGGGTTAAAAAAAAATAGAGGCTCCTAATAAAGTGCAGAGAGAGCACTTATCTCATTTATTTATTTATTTTAGTCATAAACAGCATTTGTTTCAGCCAAAAACATATGTAGAAGATTTGATTGATTTATTTTTAAATGCAGAGCGTATCCTGAAGAATGCAGAGAGAGTTATCCACATCCACCAAATCATGGGGTCCCAACCTTGGTCCTTGAGGACCCCCTGCTGTGAACATATTAGTGTTTTCTCTGCTCACAGCATACCTGATTTAACTGATCAGCTAATTACCAGCTTTTTCTAAATAGAAGTGGGTGTGGGAGAACAGAGCGAACACTAAAATGTACAGGGCAGAGATACTCCAGGATCAGTAATGGGAAACGCTGCACTAAATAACTAAAAATGATGCTTGCGAGTGCTTGTGTGGACTCATGCAGCGAGTTCCCTGGAATAGGCTCCAGGACCCCTTGACCCTGTATAGAGCGATATTGAGAATTAACGAATGAGTAAGTGTGTCTAGTTATAATAAATGCTCATAATGCAACACATCACGTGTGGATATCATTAGTATTCAACCAGGGATGTTGACAAAAGGAAATACCCTGTTGACTCTGTCTGTTGACATATGGTAACCACTGGTGAAAAGAGTGTCACAGACTATGAAACATAATTACAGTATGAGGTGGATAAAGGCAAAAACAAAAGAAACATTACTGAATTCTTCAGTTGTATTTCAAAAGGACATACACAAAAATGTAAGCAAGAAAAAAATCCCTCCAGGTTCTATACATCATCTTGCATAAAATGAATGGAGTTTTATGGAAATAGTTTAGCTAAAATAAAGATACATACATGTAAAAATAATAATAATATAACCAGTGTATAGAAGAAAAAAAGCCTGTGGATATTCATCCCGCATCAATGTGATAATGTCTAACTGTTTAAGAACAGGTAATTGTTTTCTATCTAAACAAGAAAAAATAAATCTATATCAATGCTGACATAATTCCAATGTATGGGAAGCAAATAAAGGAAAAAATTAATTGACATAATTGCTTATGGTAGTAACAGAAAATAATAAAATTCTACAAAGGTAAATAAGTGTCCACACTTCATTTAGACTTGAGTGACATCCTGGTTGATTTTAATTCTAAAAAAAAAAGTTTTTTGATTGTGCTCAAGAGGTATATGATTTATAGAACTGATATTTGAGTTTAAAGAAAACCCATTTAATTTAAAAAAAAAAAAAAGCAATTCTTAAATTGACAATAGAATTGAAATAGAGTTATGAGCTTTTAAGACATAAAACATAAAAGGAGACTATCCACTGTGGTAAGAAAGAAAAGAAAAAGAGAGAGGACAAGAGAGAGCGAGTGAGAGAAAAACCCGTCACTATAAATCAACAGTCACATGAGCAGTGTTCATTGAGGCCAGAACCAACAGGATTATGCGCACTGAATTGACACAAGTACATTCATTTAAAAATCCACAAACATCCCAATTATATCCAATGTTTCTGTCCCACTCCTAATATACACAAACAAAATGCGCAATTCTAAAATGTACAACTTAGACGTACATACATACATGCATACACATACATATGCTTAAACAAGACACATCTGGCAGTGGAATGAGGGATTTTTTAAATGTTGTATGAGAAGAAACAACAATTTATAATAAAGATCACTTCACAATGTAGTTCCAATTTGGTCTGTAGTTTAGCATGGCACACCTGTAGGCTTTTACAAAACAGCATCTGTGAATTACAGCTTATGGAAAAAAAGGAAAAAGAAAAAAAGAGAGAAATCCAAACATACAGAAATCATAAATAGGCAGTATATTGACATGAATCACTGTTAGACACAATATCTTGTTATAACGATAACTATGGTTATAAATACCAAATAAATGTACCAAAGATCAAAGTCATGCACCATTTGTTTCATCAAATAATGCAATGAATGTCAGTTTGAAGATAGCCAAGGCAAATTTTAGTTCATAGTTCAAGGACAATGATTAAACTTACATGATTCAACTGTAATTTCCCAATTGAATATGTTTACTTGCCATCTACCAAACACACAATAGAATGGCATAGCAAATAAAGACATCACAAATCTCTGTCCCTATAAAATATCTCCATAATTGCAATTATGAAATTGGAAAAGGTGTTTCAAAAAGACCCATAACACCACAATTCAGGTTAGGTTTCATACATCAAGATAGTCTGAAAGTCCTAGGTATAAAGAGCACTGGCCCACAAGGCCCAAGTGCAAATTTGATACACATTTTGATTATGTTAAATCTAAAACCTTTAGTTTCTTTAGGTGCATGGTCAAGACTAAGCAAAAAATTGGTATAAAAAGGCAGTTTGAAATTATGTTTTGATAGGATGTTTTGTTTCACAGATACATAAAAAGGCACTACATGCAGGGGGGAAAAAACTTTTTTAGGAAAGCCTATTTCATCGGTTTCATTACTGAAAAACAGAAGTTGTAGTTAAAATAGGAATGCAGTTAAAATTTTGATACCTTTATTTATTACCCCATGCTGTTTCTGAGGTCTGCCTTTCCAGTATAATAAAAAAAAACCGATGTGTATTTCTTACAGTTATTTCATATTAGTTCCAGTTCCAAGGATTGGTACTGTTTTGTACAAAGAAAAATATTAAGGTGTCAATCAAGGTACCTAGAGATACACCAATGTATCAGAGATGTACCTAGTTCCATAATAATTTAAGAGCTTTTCTTTAAAATGAGTATTACCTTAATAGTGTTGTGCAAAAATATCTAGAAGTTATACAATTCCATTATATAAAATTATGAATTTATAATTTTAAATTGGAAATTTAAGAGCTTATTTGTATGTACCAGTAAAGAAGTAAATTCTCTCTTAGAGAATTCTGGTTGTGCAGTATGATGTGCAGATGAACTGACTGAATTAACCTCTTGAGACCTGAATGTCCTTACATTCTCCCAACCACATTGTCTATATTTATTTGTACAATCCTTATATGAGGATCATTGTGTAATGACTTTTTGCCAAACTTTACTCTATTTAGAGACATTGATTAGGTTTATAGTTATAAGGTGCTAATAAACAAACTGAGAAGAAATTACAGTGTAGACAACAGTAGAGTCTGGGTCTCAGGAGGTTAACAAAAAAACTATGGAAAAGTGCCTTTTATTTGTATACAGACATTAAATGAGTGTGCTGGGAAAAAAAAAAAAAGTTCCTTAAAATGATTCTCATCCTTGCATGATTAAAACAACCCCCAGTTAGAAAGACAACATCTGGAGTTCAAAGGCTTGCCATGAGATGAACATCCAAGATGGTGCTGCTTACATTCGCAGAGCAAGAGTATAAAGTGCTTTTAAATGACTAAAATTTTAAATAGCTTTTTTTTGTTTGTTTGTTTTTGTTTGTTTGTTTTTAGCCAAAGGTGTGGCTGCTTGTAGGATCTGGAGACGAGCTCATTTGAGTTCTGCTTTCAGTAACGTTAACAAGAGAGAATTCTGGAAAATCTGTTCCTCCATGACTTCTTATGCTGACCTGTCCATTGGAAACGCTAAACTGTGACGACAGTCCAGACCGGGACGTCTGGAACTGAGATCGGAAGTTCTGATCGAATGTTGCAATCTGAAACGTTTGAGTGATGCCCTGAGTGTCTGTCTTTTTTGGGGACACCTGCTCCAGAAAATCCTCAGTTGGCGATACTGAAGAGGGGTTGGTTTCATCACCCGAAAATGAGAACGAGTGCTGGGAATCTACCAAAAGACCAAAATGTGGTTTGTCCAGTCTCAGAGGAGAGTTCATACCTGATCTAAACCGACTTGGAGACCCAAACTGTTTGTCTGTAGAAAATAAGGGCTGCCCACCAAGGCTTGCACTATCATTCACAAACGCTAGACTCTGGCTGTTCAGGTAGCTGTCGTTCTGACTGGTCCTCTCCAATGCTTGTTGGAGAAACTTTGAATACTCTTGCAGAAGACTAGCCTTCTCAGCGGTGGGTGCTTGAGAACTAGTACCCAAGGCCTCAGTAGGGCTACTCTCTGAAACATCAGATGAATTGATAGAGATGCTGGAAGTTACTTCCGTGTCTGCTACACTGAAGCTGATCTCAGGTTGTCCATTGGCCTTGTTGGAGTAGTGATCCAGGAGCGACTGCAGGACTTCATCAGGGAGCACGTTCTTCTCGTGGCTTGCCTTGATCTCTACGTTCAGAGTCTGAGTCTCAGACAGGATTGTGGCAGGAACAGTCTCGTCTATGACAGTGGCCACGGCTGCCTGAGTAACTGAGGGCTGTGAGGAGATACTGTTCACATTCAAGGAATATTCACGACTGTTATTGACCGTGGTTGCCTGGAGGTAACGCTTCTTCTTGAGAAATTGCATGGCATCATCATAGTTTGTGCTGCTGCCAGCTGGCTTTGTGGGCCCAACCTGGAGTGGATCGACAGTCTCCAAGTCAGGGCTTGGCTCTACATCCAACAGGCCCTTGTTATCTACAATTTCAAAAGTATATCTTGTGACTTTTCCTTCCTCAAATGATGACAGGGGTGATAAAGGTTGTGAATGTTCCAATGGCTGCTGTTTTACACTCTTCTTACTAGCAATCTTCTTCAGCACTATCTTCGGAGGGGTGATCTCGTCAGAAGATGCCTCCCCTGTAAGGTGCCCACTTTCTGGTGAACAATCTGGGAGTTCAACTGAATATTCTGTCACTACATACTCATCCTTGACCTTGGTGGCAACATCATAAAGAGGAAGACAATCACTTTTGTTGAGTCTGTCCTCTTGCTTTTTCTCATCACCCTCCAAAACTTTGTCCGTGACAGCGGTGGTTTGGACTAAGGAGCTGTTCTTATCAGTGGACTTCTGCCGCTTTTTCTTAGGTAGAGAGCTCTCCTTCGATGGGAAGGAAAATGTGAGTGTTTCTGTGCTGAGTCGAAGGCCATCTTTGGCAGCTGCTTTGTGGACCTTTCTCTCCTTATTTTCATGGCACATACGTCTATGCTTCAAGACTCGATCAGTCCTGGAGAAGTACTAAGGAAGAAAATTGGCACTATTAAATTATTCTCTCTCAAAATACACCAAAAGAAGGACCAGCTTCTGATCAACATAGGTAAGGTCTTGTATCCTGGGACAAAAGCAGAATTCATTCCGTGTTCATGTAATTTGTCCTGCTTTCTTAAAAATAAACAATTTCACCATGTAGAAATAAGGATGTATGCGATTTAAACGATAAAAAAAATTAGCGATACATTCGTATGAAAATTGTGTAATTCTTACCTGGTGACAGTAATCACACTGATAAGGCTTCTCTCCACTGTGCGTCCTCTTGTGTCTTTCCATGTGATATTTCTGGATGAATCTCATTCCACACACATCACATCGAAATGGCTTTTCTCCTACAGGAGCAAATCATATTAAAGAAGATGAAAAATAAGACATGCTACATCCATCAAATAAACATGTATTTCAAAGAAAAACAGATGAACATTGCTATTATTATGCACATGAATGGTTAAAAACTGACTGCTAAATTGAGATAGACAGAGATATTATTCATGATTATGACTTTTGGATTTCTTCTTACCTGTGTGAATTTTCTCATGTCTCTGCAAGAGGTACTTTTGAATGAAACGCATGTCACACTGAGAGCACTGAAAAGGCTTTTCTCCTGTGTAGGTTTTTTTTTTTTTTTTAAGAAAAAGACAATCATGAAGGAAAATATGCAAATATCATAATTTTTCAATACGTTCAGTGAATGTGCAAGTGCTTGTGTTACCCGTATGGATGAAGACGTGTCTCTGTAGGTGGTAATTTGTCCGGAAAGCAGCGTTGCAGTGCTCACAGATATGTGACTTTGGGTTCTGGTGTCCCAGTGAACCATCTTCATTAATTGTAAGAATCTAACATATTTGGTAGATTACTTAAATCAATGTTTACGCTCTTACATTTGGTCAACATACAGTACAACTATAAGCATTGTAAAAAGAAAAAAGTCAATGGCCAAAATGTCATTTCTCTTAAATTCTATACAGAGAATTTGTAGCTACCTTTGCAGGAGATCGCTGCTTTCTCTTCTTCTTTTTGTGACATTCTGTAAGGTCCCTCTCCTGTTTCTTGTCCTTTTTACTGAGAATTAGCGGATCTGACAGCTTCAGTTCCTGTTTAATATTCACCTGACAAGAATATAAATTACAATTTAATTACACTAAATAGAAAAGCTGAAATCAGATGGTTCCCAGGTACAACTTAAACAAAGAGTAGATTGGAAGAACAACTAAAACACTTAAAAAATAAAAAGTTTTAGTACATAAATTTTTTATGGCACAAACATAAGCTCCCACTTCTGTACATTCACAAAGGTTGTGTAGTGTGTAGTGTGAACTTACAGGCATGTGTAGAGTGTATGGTATCTTGTGAGAAAGTTGCTGAGAAAATTCCTGTTCTCCTGCTGCACTGTTCTTCACAGTCTCCTCTTGAACCATAAGTTCATTATGTGCAATGAGATTGTGTGAAGTCAGCGTCCCACCACCCAGCTCTTCATCCTCATCTTCCTCTTCATCATCATCATCAGCAAGTAGGGGTTGATTGGCCAAAATCTTTTCTCCTAGAGACATATCCAAGCTTCCTCCTCCACCCCTTTTATCCATTCCAGAGGGTGCTAAGGTTTGTACAGAATGGTGTATGTTCACAGTGCCACATCGAATCAGGATGCCATCCAACTTGTTATCGATGTTCATCTTTCTGAATTACTTGGTTGTGGCTTGTGGCTTCAGAAAAACAGCTGATTGTCATGGACTTTTGCTGGTATTGTTGACAGTCCTCTACTAACCTGGTTGAAGGTTTAAGGACAAATAAGATAAGAGACAATGTTGGAACAAGGACACTGATTGTTTTTTTGGTTTGATTATCCAGGGTCACAAATAAATTTCTATTCAAAAACTTAAATATGCAAGTTAATATTCCATGACTAGCATGAAACAGTCATGAGATTAAAATTGGAAAAATTACAAATTATATACTGTAGACACACACAAACACACACACACACACACACACACACACACTCATTCTGCAAACAAAACATTGATGCACTGTATGTTGTCACCTTTCTATGGAAACCAGTAGCTAGAGTGTGACCCTTGGCCACACATGACCCTGTCGTGAAGTTTTGCTTCCTTTTGGTAGATCCTGACCACTGCAGATCCCACAAGGGCTGCAAGTTTTTTCCCCACAAGTTTTTTTAGTTACTCTAATCGAGTCACTAATCATCGCAATCTTGTCCTTGTCAAAGTCGACCAAATCCTTACGCTTGCCCATTTTTTCTGACTCCAACAAATCAACTTCTAGGATAGGTAATAGGTTTACTTGCTGCCTATTATATTCCATCTACTTCCTGTCACCACTTCAATGATATTGTAACTGTATCTACTGTGACAAGGGCCAAATTCTGGGGGCTAGATCCAAAACAGGGTAGCAGTCCAAAACAGCAAGTCTTGTTGGCTGTTCAGGACCTACGAAAAGTGGTCCATGGAAGAAATAACAACGGTGCGGCTACAGGGTCGTGGGGAGTGAAGGCTTGCCCATGTTGTCTGATCCAACAGAAAATCTGGTTTTGATAGAAAGATGTTGAGACACACAGTGCATCACCATTTTGTTAGGAAAAGGGTTCATGTGTTAATGTTATGAAATTATATATACATATATATTGCATAACATTAACCCTTTATCATATGTCGTATATGTTGGTATTTTGGTCCGTCAACAGTGGGGACAGATACTCCTCACCCTGGAGATACAGCCGTTGTTTCGGTGGCAGTTACTTGAGGGGTCGAGTTGCCAGCTCGATGCCTGATTGTTATTCATACACCATGGGCTATTTGTCCCTGAATTCCTCCAGAAACACTCCAAAATCTTGTGGACAGCCTTCCAATAAGAGTGGAAGCTGTTATAGCTGCAAAAGGGGGACCAACTCCATATTGAAGTATATGTAATTGAATAAAACGTCACTGCATGTTTGGCCAAATACATTTGTCCATATAGAGTGTGTGTGTGTGTATTTCCTATGAATTTATCCTATTTTTCCCTATGGCTGCATAACCCACATCTGGTTGAACTACAAGTCTCCTTGGTTGCTTGGTCCACAGCTACCTAATGTAGACAATAATTAAAATATACATCCTTATTGTAGTTATCAATGCTACACAGTGCGTTATAGAGGTATATTAATGTTCATAGTACTAGTAGGTCATTTACGCTTTAGCAAACTAACGGTAACATACAGGCCTTGTAAACTGTATGTCAATCCAGAACACAAATAATATAACTTAACGCATTACTTTTGACAGAAAATGACCTTGTAAAAATCGGGTAACAAGTTGTACTGTTAGCTAATCGTAGCTAACGAATACTTAATGTTTGGTGAGGAGATAAACATTTACAGGAAGTCTTGTTGCATTATATAAAACTACGAGAATGCTCTACAGCTGGTGTAAGTTAGCACTGAGGAATTACACGCGAAGCTAACTACGTAGCGAAATTATTATGGCCGAAATAATAATAATTGCACAACTGATATGCATATTTATGCCTTCAGTGCAGGGCTCGGCGTCTGACACAGACGCAAACAGTCTTCAGTAAATGTCAAACTGTTTATGAACACTAAAACATCGCTGTCAAATCGGCCTTACAAATGTCACGGCGGCTGCCCGACGGTTGTTAGATGCCTGAGGTAGACCGATAAATCACCACAGGACAGGGCTAGCTAGCTTCCAGGCTAGCACTGGGTTTCCTTTCAGGCCTGGGAAATCTGAACAGTAGCCGGCTCTGCTAGCGCTATCTAAAACACATACACAAGTTGCACTTTGATGGCTAGCTTGTCTAATGCTGCGTCTGCTTGTGATTTTCAAAAACCGAAAATTAGCACAAAGACTCACCCGCACGGTTTTTTGTCGTGTTGTTGTTTTTTTTCTTCTTCTTCTACAGGTAGCTTCGTTAGCTTCTTGTTATGTTTCACAGCGCCAGGAGCTGTATATGATCAGCAGTCATAATCTCCCTGGAAAAGTTTTCGTCGCTGCTGTGCTGATTGATTAGCAGCAGAGCTAGCTGGAAAGCTAGTCGCGAAATTCCACGGCTGCGTCCCAAATCGCTTTCTATTGCTCATGAAGTTGACTACGTAGGGCGCAGATGTCATGGTTACGGAAAGGAAGACGTAGGGTACTTTTACAGTATGAGTGACGCTGTTTGATCCACAACCAATCTCTTTTCCACTGTACATCCATTTGCACTGCATTGTGGGGTTTATTATTTCTATTCCAAGGTGTCGGGCATGTTAAAGTTCTCCAGGTATAGAGGATTCAGTTCAGATCCGTGCAGTCTGGACACTTATTTAAACTTAGATTGTCTGATGGAATGATTTCTCAGTTTAAGCACACTCCATTATTAAGCCACACATTACTGGCACTTGTGCAAATGCAGTCTCTGGGCGCTCTTCAGATTTCTTGAAGACAGTTTCCTATCTAGGTTCCTCAAATGCCTTCCTTCAACTCGGAGTAAATAGTTTTACTCAATTGACACTCATGCTCACTTATCGTCTATACCGCTTTACAGGGTCATGGGAGGACCTGGAGCCTATCCCAGGAGACAGGGTTCATTGGACGGAGGGGCAATTCATACACATACATACACTCTCATTAACACACTAGGGCATTTTGGGAATGGCAATTAGCCTAATTTGCATGTCTTTGGAGTGGACTGTGGGAGGAAACCAGAGCACAGAGGAAACCCACCAAGCACAGGGAAAATATGCAAACTCCATGCACACCCATGTCATACCCTTGGCCTGAAGGTGCACCATCACACTGGATCTAAAATGAAGGAATTACTATGTGTAGTGTACTGAAGTGTAGACTTTAACGTAGCTTTCATTCCTAAATGGTTAAAACAAAACTTAATTGTACATAGTCCTCTATTTTACAGAATCAACAGTAATTTCCCTGGTGAAGAAAAACCTCTTTATAACATCTATCCTAGTCAAGAATACTCTGGAGGAGGTAGGCTTATCAGTGTCAAAGTCCTCAGGAATGTAAATAAGCACTGTAGTAATCACAATCATTGTGTTTCCATAATTCTAAGGAGGCAAATTTGTGAATTATATTGAAATTTGATTAATTGCATAGGCATAGCCAGAGGGACTGACACAGCCTAAACACTTCATGTATCATTATCAGAATTCTGTGACAAGGCTCTAGGGGTGTGTGTTGAAAATGACCCAGTCCCAGGGAACAATTTGGCCTTGGTAATTGTGCACTGTCCATTATCCTGACCATTCCTCCACCATTAGCAAAAAAGATGCTAAATATAAAAAATATAATCAGTGATATTATTTCTGGTTGAAGCCCACGTGTATGTCTGCCTGTCTTTCTTATTAACTTATTAATACAAAGAATTTTTTTTTTAAGGTTACGTTTTAAAGTTTCATTAGATTTTCATTCATTAGATTCATTAGGTTTTGCATGATGCTGAGTTCTGATGAATGTAGACGAAACCTTTTTTTTTTTTTATACAGATAAAACTTGTAACAACAACAAAATTGGTCAATTGATTAGCACGTTAAATCTATTTCGTTAGTTTATATGATACACCAGAATAGAAAAAGATTAGTGACATTTACATGCCACCCACATGGGTTTCGGTCATGGCACAAACCTTCAACATTGCTGAACAAGTCCATGTTCCTCTAGTTCATGAGGAATCAAGCCATTAAGGAACTAGATTATTTTCCCCACTATATAATTTGTTTAACCTTAAATTGTTTGCTCTTTGCAAACTTATATTGAATGCTTTAATGTGACATTCTAAAAGTTGTATATTGTTTAGACTAAAATCCAATTAATGCCCACAAGAGGGCAGCATGTATTCAATCTTTTCTCTTTTAAACAGGTACAGTACACACAAGATAATACAGTCAGTCAGTTATACCATTAAAATCACTGACAGGTGAAGTGAAAAACATATACATTAGGCAGCATGTGACATCTCAGTTCTTGAAGTTGACTGGGTGAGAGAATCTCAAACGGCAAGACTTGTCCTCTGGATATGCAAGGGTTAGTACCCATCAAAAGTGGTCTGAGGAAGGACAAGCAGTGAACAGATGACAGGGTCATGGGTGCCCAAGGCTCTTAACTTTCTGAAAAAGTTAATTCTGGCTATAATAGAAAGGTGTCAAAGCATACAATACATCACAGCTTGCCCCTGTTGACCACTATCTACCACCAAACCATGCCAATCTGCAAAAAAATTATTTTTTTAATGGTTTAAAGAACAGGAGAAAATGGTTTAGGTTGAAGAGTTCAACCTGGCTTTTAATTCCTCACATCTCAATCAAAGCATCTGCGGGATATGCTGGACAAACAAGTCTGGTCCATGAAGGCCATACTTTCAGGACTATTATTATATCCCCCTCTGACAGGTTGGTGTCAGATACCAAAGCATACCTTCGGCAGTCTAGTGTTCATCAGTTGTCTGGTGGCACAATATTAGGCATAATACATTTAATACATAATACATTTAATAATACATTTACATACTTATTAGGCAGTTGTTTTTAATGTTATGACTGATTAGTGTGTATACATATTGCATAAGTAATAAATCTCATTGATGTATAATAATGTCCACACTGATGTAAAATTTATAAAATTCATTACATACCACGAAAAATTTATTGATTAAAATGCATACTTTCAAAATTAGTTGGACAGTTAACAAAAGTAGTAATAATTTGCACAAATGGGAAGGTTACTCAAACACCCACACACACAACCCTACGTTGTCTTTTAAATTGGTCCAAATGTTTCAAAATCTAGATAGGACACTAGTCACTCATGTTTTTCTGTGAACAACACTATTTTTGAGCTATAGTGAAAATTTTCAGGACAGTATTAGGGTACCTTTTGTGAAGTCAAGTTTAGAACAATAAAAACAGTGTACGAATGTATAATGATACAACCAGAAACACAAACATCAAATATTAGAAAATTCCATGTTTATTAGTGTATGCACAATACATTTAACAGAAATTTATACTACAATTATTTCCCATATGTGTAGTGAAAAAACTATCATCTCAACATTATTTGATCATAAAATGGGTCTGGAGCTGGACAGGCTCAGATACACACACACACAACTGTTAAATGAGGAAATTATTATATCCTCCTCTTTCTGCATGAGCTTCCTGTTCCTTCAGCCAGATTAATATTAAAACACTGACCAACCCACACTTCATCCCAAATGACAAATCTGATGTTCATAGGGGGAAACTGCTGCCACAAAGAAAAATATGCAACATAAGGTTTTGGATAAGGCATAAACAGCAGACATGCATATTTCCTATTAACTGAAGCATAAAAAGGGTGTGGGTGAGCAGTTATAAACAGTTTGTGTTTAACAGTGCAGCAGGCAGACAGCGCTAATGATGAGTGTACAGTATGTTAGGATAAACATCAGGGCTGAGATTACAGCTGGAGGCCATGTGAGAACAGCTCTACCAAACATCAATAAGACTGCTTGCTTTACTTCCAAAGTGGAATGTGACCTCTTGTTGTCTCCGGTACATGTAATAAAAAACTAGGTTTATACTTCAATGTTTCAATAGAATGGAGACATTTCATATTTTCAAAAGAAATATAATTGAATGCTGCTATACAGTATTATGCCTGTAGAGACTAATCTTTCAATTAGGTTGTAAAGTTGTTTCGCAGCTTTCCAGTACCAACTGACTGCCACAAATGGATCTCTTTTACGGCAAATATTTGACACAACTGTACTGCTGTTTTTTCTTCTTAAGATATATAAAATAAACACTAAGAGAGATTATAACATGAATAACTGAAAAAATGTGATACAAGTTCATCAAACTCCCCATCAGTCCATTGTCTATGACTGGCATAAATTATTTACATCAATCTTGTTACTGACAAGAACATGATTCCTTGCACAAGATTACTAAGTCGATACTCAGTATTGAAACATGGTGTACATGAGAGCTGTAAACATTATTTTCAATAAATATAATAATCATTTATCCCTTCTATTCATGTTTTAAGATTTTCAAAATATAACAAATTTTATGGTTAACTGATGCAGCAAAAAAATTTAATTAAAAAAAAATCTAAAGCACCCCCTTCATTGTGATTAGGGCTCACGCATACCAAGTGCCTCTGCAAGAGTGCGGATTTTTAATCAGTTTGGTCCATCCACTTGTATTCATTAGAAGATGGAAGATAAAAACTGATCTGATATCAGCACTCTTACCCAGAGAAGTTTGTACAGCTGTTTGGCTCTGTGCTGAAACTTGGCTTGAAGCACAACTCACATCTTGCTGAAGCACTCTTTAGCGTTATTCCACACTTGAATTCCCTACAGAATGGGGAAAGAAAAAAAAAATCAGCGGTTTGGAAGTAATGAGATGCCACTTAATTAGAGGTTAAAGCCACAGTCATTTGTAGACTGTTTGCATATATTGCCACTGAGCCTTGTAGGTTTCATCATTTCCAAATACTACATCTCTATTTTCTTTCATTTGAGGCCAAATGAGGTTTCGGCACATGCTGTTGCTCTATTATATTTCAAAAGCAATAAAAATGAGAATAAATAATTCAAAGACTAAATCAATTTGTTTGCTGCTCTAGCTTCCTGTCTTATTCCTAATTGTAAAGTAACTGCTTCCTTGGATAAAACACAAGTGTCGTAAAACAAAAGCTTATTATTATAAACATAATAAAAAAAATTGCATATTTGTCACATGATTTACATCAACAAACAAAATGTAATATTACACAAAGATAACCTGAGTAAATACAAAGTGCAGTTACATTTATTAAGTGAAAAAACATACCTGTCCCTTTGTGAAAAAGTAATTGAAATAAAAGAAATGATCCGATACACACCAGCAAGTCCACTTCTTAATGGCTCAAAAAATACAAAATTAAGATTTTTAAGTGGTCTAGTCAATGTCCAGGCTTAAATCCAATTAAGATCCTTAAACAGGTCGCTCATGCTTGAAAACCCTACAATGTGACTGAATGAAAACAATTATGCAAAGAGTGGGCCAAAATTCCTCCACAGAAATGTGAAAGACTCATTCCCAGTTATTACAAATCTTTGATGGCAGTTGTTGCTGCCAAGGGTGGCACAACCAGTTATTAGGTTTAGGGGCAATTACATTTTCATATATAACTGCATGCG
>JAOTQY010000048.1:18247314-18258138 GCA_026413445.1 Dolichallabes microphthalmus
GCACTTTTCTAACCTTGAAAACACTATATTAAAAATCAAGCATTTTCCAGGATTTCCAGCACCCGTACGAACCCTGATCAATGCACTCATATATCAAAGCAAATTTCCCTCAAAAGGAATAATGGAAAATCAGATGACTCATTCCACAACCAAAATATTCATAGATAAAAAATAAAAGAAATTAACCTGCAATTTACCTTTGAAAAGAATTGTGACTAAAGTAAGACAAGAGAGGAGAGGAGGAGGATGGACAACTTTCACAAACACACACTAACAGACACTGCTCTGTCTGCAAACTTCTTAAACAAGGAACCTCTCTAATGGTGCTTGCTTTTGCCTCATTTTGGAGATTTTGTGGGGATGTGACATTGCATGGTCATTAAACAGATTCACGAAATGCTTTACACGCACACACACATGGTCACAATGTTATAATAAACAAACAATACACGCACGTACAAATGTTGACTATACAAGTGACGCATGTGCAGTGAGACCGAGCATGGGAGATGATTACCCACAATCCGACAGCGTCAGAGAGAAGGACAGTTGGCTGAGTTGTGATCACGTAACACTCGGCAGGCAAAGCGCATGTGTACTACTTGTATGCCAAGACCTCGCTCAATTATCAAGGAATAAACGTAAGGGTGTCCTAACTTTTTCCTCAGAATATGCATTTACAGAAGTCTTTTCTTCAGTTTTACTTGTTCAGTTAAATTACTTTAATCTCTCAGTATTGTTAACATTGAGATTAAATATCCATATATTAAGAAATGTTACAAAATTTGCCTTCATAGGGTGTCTTAATTTTTTCACACATAAATAAATAAATATTTATAAAAATTTGCCACTTACCTTTTTACACATGCTGATTTGCATGATGGCATAACTGATAAGAGCTTCTTTGAGGTCACGGTCTTTCTGCTCTTTAAACCTCTCAACATCCACCCAAGCATTCTTCACAAACTCTCTACGAATAAAGAACATGCTGACTTCAGTTCTCATGCAGATTTATGAATTAAGAGTGCACCTTATTTAGGATTTATTGCTGATAAATTAAAGAATAGTGTGTAAAACATAACATGAACCATGTGAAAAAATCTTTAGCAATTTAAAAAGTACCATGCAAAATATTTATTTTTTCAAAAGAAGGCTGTTAAGCTTCTTCTAAAATGAGTTCCTGAAGATAAGAGCATAGGAGGGCTTGTACTATAATTCTGCTCATACCCAGGTTATTAAGACAGGCATGGGAAAAGGGCAGAATGCTCACTCGCAGTCAGTGTTCCTCTCTTTCACAACCTCCTCTCCTTCCTCAATCTGAGTCTCCAGAATTTTCAGCTTAGCCTCCCTCTGCTCAGGAGTCTCCTGGCCAAACAGCTTACTGGTCATCCCCTTGAGAGAGAAGGTCCTTATAGTCTGCAACAAAATCATATTTTAATAAAGTGTTTTAAAACATGTTTTAAAAAGACCCTTCCAATATACCATATCATCATATAATAGTCAAATAATACATATTCTCCTTACATTCTATTTCAGCACAGCAAAATATTTCCATTTATTTATAGTGTTTTTTCTCATACATTTTGTATATTGTATTCTTGTTGCAGTTATACTTGATCACATTTGTTTAAATTAGGTTGATTGTTTTTGCTCTGCTATTGTGTGTATTGTAGATTTTCTGCCTCATGTTAAGTGCAAAGTCAAAGTCACTGAACGTGTTTTGACTTTCTGTGGCAATGCTAGGGGGGTAAAATCACTTAAAATAAATAAATAAATAAATAAATAATAATAATCATCATCATCATCATAATCATCAACTTGATACCAGTGCCAAAATGTCAGAACTGTGACCCTTTAACAATCTATTTGGTAATGGCTCTGAGATATTCCTTTCTCCTCTAACCCGAGTCCTCTCTGTGACTTTTCTGCTGTGGTTTCTCTATGGATGACTAAAAGCTGATAGCATCATAGTTGAATGTTTGCTGAAAACAAATGATGTCTACAATTAATAGACATCATTTATGAAACCTACAGATAATTAATCAGCTTATATGCTCATGTTCATAAAATATATGCATTCCGCAGGCAGATGCTAGCCAACCAGAGCGATAATAGATGTCATAGTTGGAAAACTGATAGGTAATCTGCTTTCCTGTTAATGTGTCCTCAATGAAAACATGTTTTTCTGGGTGGTGATGGGTACTTTCCCCATTCTCTCATCTCTGCATGAATTTTTTTTTTCATGCAGTCAAAACTGCAATATTCTTGAATGAGATTAATGCTTCAGGGTTGATGCATTAACCAACAAAAACTAGTGGCTTAAGTAAGAATGTGGAAGGGGAGGTGCTGAAGGTACAGGTATGACTGCTGTAATAATCATAATAAACATAATCTTCATAATAGCAATATATCATCATCATGTAAGGCATTTATTGTACCAGAATTAGTCTTGTCAACTTTCCTGTAGTACAGCTGTACACTATCCTCATCCTCTGAAATATTTATGTGCTCTTGTTCCTTTCTTCTTCCTTTTTTTGGTGGTCTTAATAATCTAACATCATGCAATTTGGTACAAAGTATTGAAAATCAGACACAGGTCAAAAAGTCCATAGCTTGTTCGTGGGTACCAAATTTCTCTACCCAGCCCTAGTAAATACTAACCAAAAAGAACTTGATGCCCTTTTTTACCTTAATCCTAACTGGTGAAATACATCCATAAATAAAAGTCCTCTTTCAAACCTGTAATGAGTACTTGCACTTCAATGTCTCAAACAGTTTTTAGACAGCTTCCTAAATAAAATAAAAAAAGTAATAATAATAATAATAAAAAATCTACATGAATATGTCACTGGTTCCAAAAAGTCATGCTGGGACTGAGTTCTCTGGTCTGAGGCAGAAAAACAAACAGCTCGAACTGAAAGGGGAATCCCTATGCTACAGCTCACATCATGTGTTGACACTGCTAGTCAGTGCAAAGGCGTGTGGGTTTTTTTTATAAGTTGCTGGAGACTTACCCCAGTAGCCAGTTCCTCTCGCTGTTGTTTCTTGGAGGCCAGATCCTGGGCGGCCATCTCCAGTTCAAACTGACAAAGCTCATGCTTTCTACACACCGCCCTGCAGAGACATGAAGCCAAGTCAACAAGTAAAACTTAGAAAAGCATCCAGCTAAATGGTGCAGATTTGCAGAGAATATTACAAAATTCTGTAAATTCTAATTAAATGATATTTTTTAATTGAAACCATTTAAATTTAAGCTATTTGAGGTACCATACCATGACATTAATACCCTTTTACCATCAGAGAAGAGACAAGACCTGCGTGTTCCTGAAAACCTTTCATGCTGCTCTGATAGCAGATGTGGGCTTTAATCCAACACATCTGGAGTGGCTATATAAAACTACACTGAAACATAGCACATCTTTAAGAGCAGTACTGATCACTCATTTTCGTTCACTCTGGTTACAAGTTTTACTGTATCCATCATACAAGAAAAAGTGCTGCATAAAACTACTGCTAAAAGACATGCAAGGCCACCGATCACAGACAGAAGTCATAATCTTATGCGAAATTCCTTATTTATGTGCATCCAGAAACGATAGACAAACATATTATACATATAATTCCTTACAAGACAACGACCTTACATTAAAATGCTTTGTACTCAAGTAAAATACAATATAACAGATGTATTACTTTTAAAATCATAAGATCTTTTGTGTATACTAAACCTTAAAGCTTCAGTATAGAAAAGGTATTCCTTCAGCTGGTCAGCATAGTGCTCCTCCTCCTCCAGGATGTCATCTACAGACGCAGCATACCTGCCAAGAGATAATATTTCATTTGCTAGTGAGAGAAGATGCAAATATACTGTACAAATGTGTACAGCTCTGCGGAAGTTCCCTTTAACTTCTATAATTCTATTAACTTACTATACAAACAAAAAGCAGAGAGCATATAATGAGATAAAACAAAAATAACCACTTATTTTAATCAAATTCCAGTCTATTTAATTACAAAATCAACCTTTACGACAAGAAACAATATTATGGTGACTAAGGACACATCAAGACCAGTCACAATCAAGGGAGTCTGACTAAAGTAACACAATCCTTAAAATCCTTCAAATAAGCCTGATGACTGACGGACTGTTTCCGTTTCGCACGGTCCGACTGGCAGCTGCCTGAGCGCTATATTCAGGACCTCTGACCCCACAGCTAAGTGCCGTAATCTGGAAACCTTCAGAGAAAAAAAAAAGGCAACACACAAACAGACAAGAGTTGTCTGTCTAAAGTCAGGAGCCAAGGGTGAATCTTGGGAGCTGTTCTAATATCTCGTTAAAGATGCAAAACTTCTGCAAAATTTACTGCCTGTTGAAGCGGCGCACAGATTAGCTGACGGCTAACCAGAGTGAAATGCAACTCTCTCAAGGGCTCACTTTTCTTGTTCCATGTTATAGGGATCAGAGGAACAGGAGGTGAGGAGAGGAGAGGAGGGCAAGACTTCCTGGAAACCTAAACTTTTTCAAATCAGTCACACAAATGTGTTATATAGCTTTGGACGAAGAATCAGACTAGAGTGCCGCAGGGCATCATACATAACTGTGTTGCAACATAACCCTGCACTAATCCTTTGAAGGCCGCATGAGAGCTGCTCATAAAAGTACCGGCAACTCCCTATTAAGAAGAAAGTAGTGTGTGTGTGTGTGTGTGCGCGCAATAACCTTACCCATCCATGTGATGTCCTGCACTCTGCAGTCCATCTCCCATCTCTTTTTCAATAGCGCTCCACTCACTGTCCAGACCAAAAAAAAGTAAGAACAAAAGAAATTATATGATATTGTATAAATGGTTTTTAAACCGTGTTTAATTTGGTTCAAGTTTCAGGTTAATTTACACTGAACATAAGAACAAATCACACATAATGAGTAACATTAAGGCATCAATAACAAACATGCCTGTTACACTTGGTCGTTTAATGTGGCTTGTATATCAGGATTACATGTTTATTGAGATTAGCCACATATAAATAAGTGTAGATGCACTCAAGGTGCATTTAAAACCAATTTAAATCTAATCGCTCAGATCATCTGCGAAACACTGACGCTCCTCAATGTTTCTCAGTTGGCCACGATACTTTCAGAAAGGACTGTATAAGGATGTGATTAAAACCTTATCAGGATAAAGTCCAGTTAAAAAAAAGACACACTCAATACCCAGTATAAAAGGGTTGTAGACATTGACAACGCTTGTAGGCATGTTTATGGACACTAGCATGTTATGTGATTTTTGCCCTTGAATAAATAAAAGCTTAAATTAACTAATTATTGCATTCAATTCCAACATGCACCCAACTTGGATGTGTTGAAAGGTAAAATGGAGATTACAATTTTGCATAAACACCTTACACATCAAAACAGGCATTATTGAATGATGTCTTTTATATGATGAGCACACAGCTGATGTGTCGAATGCTCACCTGAAGACTCGGCCATAATTTCCATGTACTTTGTAGACACCATAAAGACGGTCAGCCACTCTCTAAGTAAAGAATTTACTTTGGTTATTACTTCATTACCTCCAACATACAGTTAATATAAAACATATCAACACGATACAAATCACTAGTAAATAAAGCACTGATTTCACCACATTTTATAAATGGTAGTAATTTCATAACAAACGACTTGCATAAATAGCATAATTTTGCCCAATTTACCAGAGGAAAAGAGTAGATTAGTGATGCTCATTTTTCCAAATTATAACCAAGTTTAAACTTTTCATTTTAATGAAGTGTATACAAGTAAAACTTTCAAAGACAAAATGAAAAAGCAATTGTGTTTTTGTGGCACATAGTGAGGGACATGTGGGTAACTGTTAACACAATCTTATAACACTAATGTTAAGATGGACATATTACAAAGCACAACCCCCCCCCCCATACTATGGTGTAAGATCACTCATGTAAATCCAGAGCTGTCGATATTATGCACAAGAACACTACATGGCCAAACCTTTGTTTGATCATCACAATCATTCATGCTTGTTGAAAATCCCATTAATTTTTTTTCTATAATAACCACAACTATTCTGGTGAGGCTTTTCTCAAGATTTCTTGAAAGAGTGTTAAGTAAGGTACTGATGTCAGAGGAGCAGGATTGGGCTGAAGCCAGGATTCCAACTCATCTCAACAGTGTTCGGTCAGAATGAAGTCAGTGTTGTTTACAAGCCACTCAAGTTTTCCACTTCAACCCTGGCAAACTACGTCTTCACAGATCACTTAGTCCACAGGTACACTGCCATGTCAAAACAGGTTTAGGCCTTTGTGGCAAAAGTTTGGGGAAGGCCACATTACAGTACAGATGAAGAGCAACCTGGGATTACTTGGGAACGACGCAGTAAAACTGAATGACATCAAGAAGACTTTGAGCACATTACAATGATGAGACTCTTATCCATGGCAACCACACCACTTGAATGGTGCAAACATTTTAAAGAAAGCCATCAGGCCATTTGCAAACATTCCCGTGAACAACTAGCAAGCAGAGCGCCTGATTCTCAAAAAAAAAAAAATCACCAAATTATGGAAGGGAAACATCTGTCTGCGGGAACTGTACACACAATCATTCACCAATACCATGTGCCCCATACAGTCCTGACCCTGATCCAAGAAGGCGGGGAGTTGGGATGCAGGGTTTGACTTGTATAACTTTTATATGCAGTAGTACCTCAGTGCATTTTCATCACAATGTGGTGATTATATATTTTTTCAACAATATCTCGTACATAAGGGCTTTAAGCACTTAACTTTCAATCTATATTTAGTTTTACACAACAAGACACATTGCAGCTGACCAAAACAAGCCTTCAGAATTTATAATTGAACTATCACTAAATCACCTACCTACTGTTCAATATAGAATAAACAAAAGAAACCTGTAATTCTATATAGTTATAATGTGTGATGCACTCTCCTGTGAAAAATCTCTATAAATACATGCTACAGCCTATGTCTCACTTCACTGAAAGATAGTCTGCTTTTCCAAAATCTGCTTCCAACGATGAGCAAATTTTATCTGAATGGGTGGAAGTTCTAGGATGCTAAAATACTGGCAGCTCAGTCTCGTACTGTATAACCTGTTGCACATTTCTTTGAATAAACGTCTCTAACTGCGAGAAAACTCACCAACATTTATTTAGCAAAAAAAAAAAAAAAAACAGCAATAGCTTTTGTTTACTCAATTTCTCACACGCATTAATACTCTGATAATGGCTGAATGCTAAAATTAAGGTATTTAAGTTCCTGTTGTATATTAGGAGGGCAATTTGTGATATTGGCAGAAATATTTAAATTCATTGTTTTAAAAAAAAAAGGAAAATTATTTTAGTATTATTTTTTCGTAGTGTCAGTTCCACAGTATAAACTAGCTGCTGCACGTTGCTGTTTCATTTCTCAAGCACACATGTGGTCATTTTCATTCACACTCATGCAAAATGAAGCTGAATCCTATAAATGCAATCATCAAGATGCCAATATTAGTCGATCTGACGTAAGCCTTGCAGAGAGGCACTATCCGTATGCAGTATTTTGTAGTTTGTGTGTGTGGCAGCTGTTAGTACTCACTGCTCTCACACGCAGCAGCTGTGATATAACAGCATGGAGCTCATCTCCGTAGTGCTTCATATCTGCAAACCTCCTAACAGAGAGAGAGAGAGATAGAGGGGGGAGTTGTATATATCACAATACGACACTACTGGCTGAACGGCCCTCTTTTACCTTAAAAATACAATAGGATTTATGGGAAAGACTACTTTTTGTACATCACTCACTTGTCAGGATTCTTCACTCTGAACGTAGCGTTTAAAGCCTTCAACCTCGAATCAGCCTGGAAAAGCAGAAAGAACTGCCTTACTTGCGATGTTTGTGCACCTGTTTGTACAGCCTGTAACACTCCCTTTAAAGGAATGGAAGCTAACAACCACACAAGTACTAATATACATAGTTAGCTGTGTAGAAAGAATATGAATCCTGAACAGATATGATCCTGACAATAAACCGTAATAAACGTTTCTACACATTAGTAGCACTTTAACCGTCTGGTGTCATTACACTTTTATATTTCTAGTCACGCTCAGAGGGATTACACACTGATGATGCCTATTCGGGCCAACTCCGCATGACCGTTGCATATAAAAGTTATGATTAGAAACACATGATGCAGAGGATTTGTTCAAATAATTTAGTTCCAAAGATTATAAAGAGTCTCAGAAAGGGCATAAGAACAAACAGACATAAATCACTAATGCAATACCTTTGCCTGAAATCCAGTCTCTAGCACAACTTCCTTCCAAGACTGTTCCTGTGGTGCAGAGAGGATGTAAATTTGACATTGACAAAAACCATCATGGTCATGAGAGCATAAAGTGATACACTGTGATAACGTAACCAATGGATTAAATTCTGCTGTGGAAACAAAACAAGATTAATTTCGTTGAAAGAATTTAATCATAAAAACATGTCTCTGTTTGTCTCTCAGTTTGAATGCATGCATACATTCAGTTTTCATGTATAAAGTATTCATAAAATACATATAAATAAATTATACCACTGTCACAGAGTTCTCTAATCTGTAACAGGGAACTAAAGAAAATTCTAAATCCGAATTAGTCTTAACTCCAGACTGATAAGTTATTTTCAAGGTCTCATTCTTTTAAATTTATTTATTCAGGTTTTTATGGTCAGGGTATTTGCCGAGAAATTTATTCCAGGAACCATGGTGAGGACACACACACACACACACACACACACACACACACAGGTCAATTCAGAGGAACCACCAAGTCATATTTCAGAGCAAATCCAAATGAACACAAAACTCAAACACAATATCCAAACTAAGGATCAAACTGGGGAAACTGAAGCTGTGAGGTTGACGAGCTAAATATCATTAAATACTGCATGAAAACCAATCATGCTCCATGATACAACATTAGGAAAGGTAGGAAATGGTCCATGTTTCTGAATTCTGCTTCCATAGTGAGCAAAAGTTTTCTAAGTAACTGGATAGTCAGTCTCATAGGGTCACTCAAACATGTTGAAGGGTTCTTTATTTTGTGGAAGAAGAAAAAAATTACTTGCAAAAAAAAAAAAAAGAAGAAAAAAAAAATCTGCATTTTTCTGTTAAGTGCTTCTGCGCCTATTTTGCTATCTACTGACTTTTCCGACCTTAAACAGCCACGTAAAGCAAATTATTATTCAATAAAACTGTGAGTACACAACTTATAAACTGATTGCTAAAAGACTACTAGATAAGGTCATTGATTAACTTTTCTCATGTTACCTCAGTGAGGAAGGAGTAGAAGATGTTGTCATTAGACAGAACAGGGTGAGAGGCAACCCGGAGCAGGAAGTTCTCTAGCCCCACCCTTCTCCTTTCCACGAAGTCCGGATCCATGTTGTCTGCAGATAGTTTGTGCCACACAAATTCAGCCTGCAACAACAGTAAACACAATCAGCCACAATCCCACAAACGCCTGCATGCACGCAAGTAAGAATCTTCGCTTACCCGTTTCTCAGGCAAAGGAGGGACAACTATGAAGGGATAGGTGACTAACAAATAGTTCCTGAGAAGCTCGAATTCGCTGTAGCGCCTCCACAGAGACTCAGGGGCAGGATTGGTTCCCTCAGATGAGGCATCAACTGGCCTTCAGAGGAAAGAATACAACTAGACTTTAATTGCGCAATTAAAAAGTTCAATTAGGGCAGAAGATAATCTTCAAAAAAGAATTTAACTGAATGAAAGTGCATTTGAAAATGGAAAAAGGGAATTGGAAACATGCTATTAACTGGTAACAAACCCTTCTATAGTTGTTGTAGATTTATGCATATTTGTTTATGGGAAAGCATGGTACTCAAAACAGCAGCATGGTCCAGTGCATCGATAATGGTTTGTTGTGCATCTTTCCAATGATATAGGTTTGGGACAGTTTATCTTAACCTTCAAATAAAACAGTACTGTAAATGACAATGGGAATTTCACCTAGACTAATACTATATTTGGCAAAGTATGATGGTATTTGGTTAGTAAGTACCTATCCAATGATGGAAACTTCAAAGCACTTTTTGTAAGTTGCTCTGAATAAGAGCGTCTGCCAAATGCCTAAATGTAAACGTATATGCTGGTTTTTTTTAATATACATTAATATAATATATTAATAAGGCCCTTAACCCTGTCTGCTCCAGGGGTGCTATACTATATAATGGCTGACCGTGTGCTCTGACCCCAGCCTCCTTTAAAAAATGTTTTTTTAAAAAGCTGGAATATGCAAAGAATGTGCAGTAATATATACAAATGTATGTAATGAATAAAAGCAGAACTTAGAACTTGCATAATAATGGGCACTGAGCTAATAATCTGAAATAGAAAGGCAGAACATGCACGCTCACTAGGAAAGTTTTTCCACAATAACACGGTTCCCCCAAAGCCAACCTAGTCATGCTTCTTCTGTAGCATGTATGTGCACATTTCCATAATGTGTTTCCTTGCACAGGCCTTTCTAACAATAAAGCTCTGTGTGTTGATTTTTCTCCCCTGCTCAATACTGAGATCTTCCAGATAAAACTATTTCTGTATTTAAAAGAATCCAACTGAACTTTATCCCGAAAAAGTGAGTAAAATGAAACAGCAGAAAGGCAAATGTGATAAAAAATGTGCGATGTGGAAAGGATGTGTATAAATCTCTGAATTAAATAGCCATATTAATGTATGATTAACCAAACCGCTTACTATGTCAAAGTGGTATGTTTGTTAGTTTTTTTGTTGGTTAA
>JAOTQY010000048.1:18275619-18287923 GCA_026413445.1 Dolichallabes microphthalmus
TCTGTTAATGCTTCATTCTTCACCCCCCCCCCCCCTTAACTCAAGTCTTTATTTCACTTCTCCTTCAAATGTGCCACTTCAGTGTCTCTGTAAATGAGCGACTGCTGAGCCACACCCCTCCAGAAAACAGAAAAACTGAACAACGAGCTGGCGGAAGGTCTCTGCTTATATTTCCCAATAGGGGAAAAACCCGTTTAAGCCATGAGCAACACAAAAATGGAAAAAGACCAAAAAGCAGGGAGTGTTTTTTCCTCACATCTTTTGTTTGTAAATGCACAGTGGAGACACATCATGACTAAAAGTGTTTTAGTCATAATAGGCCCCCTTTAAATGGTAAAATTAAGTTTGAAATAGAAAATTTGTTAATTAATTGTTTGCATGGATATTGACATCACAATTGTTGTACTGTAGTAGTGTCCTTACAAATTGGTATGAGCTGTCAATTAAATTTTATTTATATAGCACTTTCAACAATGGACACTGTTAGACAGAAGCAGCTTTGGAGACATTGTGATACAGATTTAGATTCCTAATGAGTGAGGGACCAATGAGCATCAACAGGGGCTGTCACTGGCAAGGGTGACATGAAGAAATCATGACAGAAAACAAACTCCAAAGGAAGCCGATCCTGTTATATTGGTTACACTGCAAAAACTGATACCTTAACACATGACACTATCTTGAATATAGTCAGATTTATCTAAAATTTCTTAATACAAGATTACAAAAAAAAACTAATATAAGTTTAAGCATATTTCTAGGCATTTTACTGTTTTTAAATATTTGTAGTATTGGCAGATAATTTTTATTAGTTTTAAGCGCTTATTTCTTGAAAACTTTGACTAGAAATAAGCGTACCAATCTTATATTAGGAAATTGTAGCTAAAATTTAACTTTTTTTGTTTACAGCACCAGTTCTTAGGTACAGCTCTATCAGAAATTATTGCATAATTACTGAAATAGTACAATTGAAAAGAGAAAGTTAAGAAATTCTGCTTCTGGATGCCATACCATGTGATGTTGATTTTTTTTTTTAAATGTCTATTTTGTCTAATTTGTATCCTTCTTTCTCACTGAGATTGGTGTATTGTGCTTTCTTCTTGGTCATTACAGGGAATGCAGGTTCTAAGTGCCACCATTACAGAATGCTGGGACCATGACCCAGAGGCACGTCTGACTGCACACTGTGTGCTGGAGCGCTTCAACACTATGGCGCAGGAAGAACTCGAGAGCAGCACTGTTTTCGTCTGTATCCCCAACTCCACTGAGCAACAGGGCTCCCCTCTCCCCGCTAACCACACGGAGCATGACGCTGGCACGCCGCCAGCATGCCCTCCCCAGCCTCAAACCACAGTCGAAGCTGAAGCCTCAACCTCCCTAAGGCCGTTGAGTGAAGCGTGACCACACCTCCTCAAAGCCCTGCAAACCAGACTTGTTTTTGTAATATATACTGGTTCAATATGTGGAGCTGGTCTCCCTCATCGGTTTCTTATTATTTTTAAATATTAGTGTTTGTTTTTGGACTTAATGAACATAATACACCACTGAAGAAGGGACTAAAGGATGAGCGTGATGATATAAGCACTGGCTTCTGAGTTCACGGGTCCCCATAACCACTTCATGTCCATACAGAAGTTATTTGCCCCCAAGCAGAG
Organism: Dolichallabes microphthalmus; assembly: GCA_026413445.1. Classification (NCBI taxonomy): domain Eukaryota; kingdom Metazoa; phylum Chordata; class Actinopteri; order Siluriformes; family Clariidae; genus Dolichallabes; species Dolichallabes microphthalmus. Next base: position 18,277,275 of record JAOTQY010000048.1, read on the forward strand.
TCTATTTGAAGTATTTTTAAAAGGATCACTTTAAGGGCTCAATGTTCAGATTGTAGCATATATATATGAAATCCTGCTTTTGTTTTGAGATTCCTCAAAAAGACCCCGAGCATCAAGGAAAGCGTCCTTGCTGTGTTGGCAGTGTGAGTGCGCGCCATTTCTACTGGCAAAAAATGTTTTCCAAAAACTGTTTACCACACATCATTTTCTCATTTGAATTTTTCCATTGCCCTCTGACTCGCTTGCTTTTAACAACAATGCGGTCATCTCACGAGCTTGGCTTTGGGAGGGGCTTCAGTTCGATTAACCACAAGCCTTGAAGCAAACATACGCTTTAAAGACCTAACACGCAAGTGAGCGGGAAGAAGTTTTTTTTTTTTTCAGCTGAAGGAAAATCAGAAAGCGTTTTATTGTTACTCTAAATTGATCCATGCGCATAGGCCTGTCTTTATGGAAACAATTCGTAGCTGCTTTGAAATCTGCCACAAAGTTGAGGTTTAAGTTCCTTTTGGTTACGATCATTGTTATATTGCACATTTAATTACCGCTTGCCTGCTTCAGTTGCTGCTAGCCATATTGTCTAACTCACATTAAGTGGTCACACACACTATTCTGCCAAGAGGTTATGGAAAGAGCTTGAACCAGACATTCATCATGAATTTACCTAATCAGCAGATGCAGTTTCTGGAAAGAACAAAATGTTAAATATATATATTTTTTTTCTTTTGGTAAATTAAACCATTTCTTACAAAGCTAACAATTGAAGACAGGCACTAGGTTTAGAGTCAGGAGACACTGATCTTGTCTTAAAATATCTTGTGTGAAGTCAAATGACTATTTCTGGTCCCCCTCCCCAAGAGCCATAGCACAACAAAAGATTTTCAAAGACTTTCAGTGAGAATGGGATAACGCACCTAGACCACAGCCTATAGTGAGATAACACAAATATTTTAATGCTGTGATACTCTAAGCTATCTGTATACATAATAGTTTGTTTTCAATAAGTATTCTAAAGAGATTGTGAATATCTGTGATCTTATAGCATGATCAGGCACTGAGTAAAGTGGCAGTTAAGAGTAAGGTTTGTGAAATGATGAACCATAAAAAAGAAAAAAGAAAAAAGAAAAAAGGGGGACACATTTATTGAGCCATTTTGTCCTTTCCTTACTGTGAACTGGTGTCACAACTGTACAGATCATATACTCATAAAGTGTTTATATATCATTGTGTCTTAAGATTTCTTTTAGGGAAGGGTTTGTTTCAGCACCTTCAAGCTACCGCATGACCAAAACAAAATTTCACGATAAAGAAAGAAACCAGGAACCTTGTCCTAATACATTATTGATTTTATTAGTTCATTCATCTCATTTCTCAGGTGATAAGGAGGATAATTAAAACATCAGTGCAGTTCACAGCTCAGAGAGAGATACACACTTGGAGCCTGTGTGTAGACACAGAGCATGTCTTGGTTTGGGCATTTTCAGTGGAGATTCCTCGACTGAAAGTGTCATGTAACTCTATTTCGATTAGATCGGTGTACTGGAGATCTGCCCCCAGAGTGGAAAGCCAAGTATGCGAGTTAAACCACAAACTGTACAGAGCAGAGCGCAAACATTCTGAGTATCTATGCCAAGAAGCTGTGAAATGGGAGCAGATGCGTACATAATCATAATGTGTTTCATAACGAATGTGTTTGCAGGCATGAACAGGAGGAAGACCAACACAAATAAGGCACCACAAATTTCTTAGCAAAACCAACCAGGGTTAAAGTAGCACTTTCATATGAGAGACTCTTGTGCTCTGTCAAACACATGATTACTTGAACTGCCATCAGTTAGAAGTAAAAATGCAGCATTTAAAGTAAATGAGCTTTGTTCCAGTCAAGCAGGTAATCTCCACACACTTAATATTATAGGTTATTTAGTTTTCCATTGTTATTATTTCTGCTGGCTTTTATGACACAAAAAAACAAAAATAACTAAAACATCTTTAACATTAAGGTATATGTGGCTTATATGTGATTGCCTTTCAGACTGTAAAGTTTCAGTCGAGAGGTAGAATTACATAGGAAAGAAAACTACATAGCGTTCCACTGCATCCGATCTGACAATTCTGATCAAACTGCAATAATACTGTATGATAGCTTCACATATTCACAAAAAGACTAGAGGAGACGGGACATGATGGATTTGTTTGATGTTTAAAGTTGTTTAAAATTCGATAATTGAAGCCAGTAAAAGTGTGTGCTTTCAAAACAACAGAGTAGTGTTTTGAAATTAGAGCAATCCCCCACCTGAGCAATGATGCAATGGATTGAGAGGGAAAAGGTCGAGCAAGAAAGAGAAAGAAGCCTTACCAAAACCAATACAGCTCTCGACACCTCCCTCCAAACACTCGGCTAACCACTGTAGCACAAAGCAAAGGCCGACCCAGCGAATCTGTTCTCATCGTGGCGCCAGATGCTTCATGGAATCTAGCCCTGATGAAAAACAGTGAGCTACTACTCATCATTCAGTCGAACATCTAGACGCTCACGCACAAAACTTTGAAGATCTCAAAATCATAATATATCAAATAAACTGCTCTCATATTGGAAAAGTGTTTGGCCATAATTAAGCCAAATAACAGCATTCTATAATAAGCTCAAGAGAAGTTAATAAAATGCCCTCAAACACAATCCTCATTTACATGCCTGTCAGACATCAGCAGCACATTCTCATGCTATTCACAACTCCCGTTAAGGCAACGGTAACAAAAGACGCCCTGATCTCTTGTTGATCAGAATGATGATATATCTGAATCAAGATGATTATGATCTCACATAAAAGCAGTCCACTACTCTCCACAGAGCATTATAACATTATTAAGGAATCATAACGAACAGAGTCTTTGAGTGTGTGTGTGTGCGCGCATCTTCATTTGTAAAAGAGAGAGCATAAATCCCACAGACAGCTCTGGGGAGGGCGGGGGTTGTCAGGCTCCTGCAGGTGAGGGATCGGGGCTGGAATTGTGGTCAGGGGTTCGACTGAAGCGCTGCAGGAGAGGAGCTCCGTACTGGAACACTTTTCCACAGTGGTTTATGATACACCCAGCCTTCACCCTGGAGGATAAGAAGAGGGTAAAACAGTCTTAGACTCATTTTAAGAACATTTTGCTCCTTAAATAAATAATTCAGCTTAAAACAACCCTAAAGACTCAGATCAGACACGACTTTCATAAGAGACAGAATAAACATCTAGGGCAAGCAAAGCCACCAATGCAGATCTATTTATAAAATGAACACAGATCAGGTTACTTAAATCATCCTTAATGGAAAAGTGCATTCAGTCTTTATGATTCATACAAGTGAGGACTCTAAACACCACATCAAGCACACTTAAAGCTTTTTGGTTTAAAAATTGAGAGATGGGGGTGAGTGATAGATTGAGCATCATGTTGATGAATATGATTACTTTTCTTTCGAAGTTTTTGGTCCTCCATGGCGTCTCTGTCTCAGCGCGGTGTCTTTCCTCTTTCCTCTGTCTCTCCTCCAGGAAGCGCTTGTGCTCTGTGGCCTTTTCCATGTCTTTCTGTAGCAAGGACTCAGTCACATGCTGCCACAGTCGCCTACAAGAAGCAAAAATGGCACGGTAAAACAGATGGAGATTTTGGTTATGGCATATCAGTTACAATCTGGCAAAAAAAAAAACAAAAACATTAAATACACAGAATCATGAATAAAATACAATAATTTTCTCACAATCAATTTCACTCAAACTGCCAAAAAAATAAAAAAGTTATAACAACACAGGTTATATGCTGTGCCGGTTTCTATTTAAGAAGATCTGCCAATTTGAAATTTAAATGGATCACTAAAAAATATAAATCAAATCAAAATCAATAGACCTTGGAAAAATCATTAGCTCTTCTCAAAATTTAACAGATGCAACACTGTTAAACAGATGCAAATTTACTTAATAAACGCGATCTCGCACCTTCATTCATCGCACTTTGCAGTAACAAACAAAAATTTTATTCATTCCAAAATTCAAACGATTTGTACATTTCATTAAACGCGCAAAATCGCGGGCACATCTAGTTACAAATTAAAGCAGTGTTCCCAACAGTTTACTGCACACTGAACAATAATCTTAAACATTAAAAACAGTAATAGAGTCATGAGTTACTATTTGTATAGTAGTGTGCAATTTGAAATCTGCTACCAGGATATTATTACACATGTTATGAAAATACTAGATTTACTGTGTACGTTAATGTGATGGTCATTACTGCTGAGAATTAACTTATTTCCAACAGGAACTTGGCTAACATGAGTATACCTGCTGAAATCCCATAGCATGATACTCAGTGGTTTTCCCCAAGGCTGTACACATCTCTGGGGTTTATGGTAGTAAACTGTAAAATATACATTACATGCTTATTGCTACCATTTTATTTCAAACTATCTAACGAACCACTGTGTGAAAGATGAATCCAGATGATCAATGCTCACCTGGACTCATAAGGTCCTTGCTGCTCTTTGGGCCGTACTCGTTTCCTGGTGATGGGGAGCTTGAGGACGTCTATGACGCGCGTCTCACCAGTGCTGTAGGTAAACTCGAGCACGCCGTTCCACTCCCCCTGCACGCGACACACTACAGAATTGGTGGGGTTGTGCTTCACCTCCGCGCTTACTCTGCATAATAAAAACATAAGATCTTATTACAATCTACACTATCAGCTTTCACAATGGAAATATGTGCCACTCAAAAGTAACACAGAGGCAAAGAGAGAGAGAGAGAGAGAGAGCCAGAGACAGATAAGGCAGCATAAATGGGCATGCAAAATGATTTTCAAATTATCAGAAACTTTGTCTCATCAGGAACTATTTTTTATTTTTTTTAACAAAAGTGTTAAAAAAAAGTTTCTAGCAATACTCAATTTCTGTGTTCTGTAATGGAGTGAGGAACTGTATTGTTTGTTTATTCTGCTCTTTAAAGTAACGTTAAGCAAGTACTTAGAGAAAATTCTATTTAATCCAAAGTGTGCTAAAATTATTGTGCAATAATCAGTAAAAGTGGTGACGAATATATACTTACAGGATATTGAAGTTCATGTGTATCTACTGTGACTCATATCACAGTTAGATATCTTTTCACATGATCAAACAGAGAGCTTACACCCATTTTCGTTTAATCCCTAAGCTCTCTGCAGACAGTACACCGTAATGTAGACTGACAGCAGAGTCGATTAAAACGTAATGTGACCCCGTGTCACTGACCTGTGCAGCTTTCCCCCATAGAACGGCTTGGTTTGGAAGGTGATGGCCGCACTGTAGCCCGTCTTGGCGCAGTTCACGTTGACCTTTCCGCCCAACTCCACCCAGGGCACGGTGAGGATCGAGCGAGCGTAGGCGGATGGCAGAGTGAACGTGTACTCTTCGCCGTGCTCCAAAAGGTGCAGATTACCTGAGAAAACCCAACCCAAACACACAATGGATACCAGAACACTGCAGAAAATAACTTCATTTAAGCATGCAGAGGCTATAAAACCATAAAACCTGCCCCATTTGCAAAATTTACGTCACAAAAAACTGCAAAGAAAATATTTTCAACATGACTAAATTTTATCGCCATCTGATATTTAAGAGCCATTTTATGTCAAGGCACTGGAAAAGCACAGATACAAAGTAGTAGTATCCTAATCCTGATATAATCAAATGAACATCAAAAAAACAACAACAAAAAAAAAAAAACTTATGAGTATTTAAGGCAAACTTCCTTACCTTCTCCAATCATAGAAACACCAATAGACATGCCCATGAACTTGCTTTTGGTCCAAACGTGTGTGTTCACACACATCTGCCTCTCCTGGCATTCAGCGTAAAAACCCGAGACGGGTGGGTGGTGGGACACCTGCTCAGCCACAAATCTCACATCGTAGCAGTCTGATGTATTAGATCCCTCATTCTGGACACTTCCTTGAGAAGCTGCTGCTACCTTTGGCACTCTCCAGGAGCAGTGGAATGTTTCGCCAATGATTGGGTTGTAGGGCTTCTTGGCAATTGCGCCCTTGCGGCCCTCGTGAAAGGAAGTGAGGTAATACTCCACGAATCTGATCATACGGTCCATAGGACTGGTGCCATCTGTGATGGCCACAAAAAGGTCTGGGTGAGACATGAAATCTGCATACATCTCCAGCAGGGAGCGTTTCTCCAGGATAAATGTAGGAAGGACCACCTACATAGAGGGAGTGCAATATTTAATTGTTGGCAAAACGTAGAAGGTATGTACAACTAAAACAGGTGAAGATGTAGGGCTAGGTTAAGTTGACATGTCAAACACGTCACCGTCTTTTCTTGCTAACACAGCTGCATGTTTGAAATCTTCTGTACTGGTCAGCTCATTATCCCTCCATTTAATATCAACTGTCTCGGGGCAACGCCTTCTCCAGAGTTGCACCTTATGTTTGGAATGTTGTCAAACAACCTCTTATCTCAAAGCTCAATACTTTCCATTCTTCATTCTACCCCACAATCCTGCCCCACTTATTAATATTTGTTCATATGTGTGTATATGATGCTTTTTTTTTTGAGTGGAATATTTAAAGTAGCTTGCAAATAATGGATATTATTAACAAGTGACCTTTCCTGATGTTCATGCTAATCATAATGGTATGCAGTGACGTAAAAACATGCTCAATATGCTTTATGCTGAGAGCTTGGTATGGTGGCGCACCCTGGTTAGGTCCATGCCCAGTTTGAGCTGAGAGAGAAGATGTAGTATGACACTACGCTCTTCCTCCACTGCTCCCAAGTCCTCTTCTTCAGCTGGAAAGGAGTCTTCCTGCTCCTCCTCCGCATCAATGTCTTCCTGCTCCTAGAACATATGAACATTAACGTTAATTAATGTGGCAAATAAACAGGTTTCGATAGAATGCTGAATGGTAGTCTTTGGGGAAAAAAGGCTTATACTTTAAGTCCTATTCATATAAATTACAAATTAGAGACATTGAAGATTTATCCTGTTGTTAACCTCCCATTACGTCTATAGAAAATATATCAAATGTCAGGAAAATGTACATTTGTATACATTGCACACCCAGGAATTTGAACTTTGCACATTATTCTGCATGCTGTCTTGCTCATGACTGGACATGTTTTCCATCTCCCAATTCCATTCCAATTCTATTTTACTTTATTATTTGTACATAATCTGAATTATAGCTAAAACGTTTTCTGTATGTATATGTGACATGTATGATATTTCTCTTATTACATACTTTATATTCCTTATTTGAAAACTTTTTTTTTTTTTTGGTCATCAGCGGTTCTATAAGCATTTCATACTGTGCATGTGACCAAATAAAGTTCTATTCTATTGAATTATATTAATATTGTATAGCTTTATACTAATAGTATGTAGCTAAGCCTGCTTTACATCCTTCCACATTTCTACCTGATTCAGATCAAGCTACAATCATGAAATCCCTCCTCATTTGCATGAACGGCCAAATATTTCCAAAAATTTCGTTGAAATTCCATACGAGTTCCATCTCATGCTCTGGCTTTCCACACTCTTGTGATTTGCCTAATCCAGTGTACACCCTGGTAGTCTTTTCCATTTACTTGTGTAGATGTTAAGCCAAAATCAATCAAATTTACAAGCATATAATCGACTTAAATGTGTGACAATTGTGTACATTAGGATTTGCAAGTTTCTTAAAGACCCAAATGTAACCCATCCTGTTAGAAATTGCTCAGGCAGTTACTTGGCCTAGAACTTGTATACGGACTCCAATTCCAGTAAATAAAATAAAATAAAAAATCCCAATGCAAACGTTCCCAATGTTCCTTCACTCCAGATGCCACTGATACTTCAAGACAAAACTGAATGCCACTGAATCATTTCTCTTGATAGAAATAAATATATTTTCCCACCAAGTATGACCTGGCAACCAAAGCTGTAAAACCTGTAAAACAAAGGAGGTAAACTCCAACATAATAAGAATGAGGCTAAATCTAATTACCCCAATAAATCCACAATATAATACATGAAACAAGCTGATTGTGTGTTGATTCATCCTGCATGAATCATCAACTAAGTCACTTGGCAGAAATGTGCGTTTATTTCTCGGAAGTCCTTTCATATTTAATATAACTCACTTTCATACGAGAAAGTCCTTTGTAACAGGATAATCATATCCATACCCAGAATAACCTCTCTCATTAAGACTTCATTGAAGAAACACTTGATAGTAGGCAAAATGCTTAACCCCGAGTGGTTACCTTTCTTAAACAGACAGTGCTCCATTTCTTTGCATATGGTTCACATTGCCACAATAGCTGACCAAAAAGAAAATGAAATGATACAGTCACTGGGTTGCAAACAAAACATTTATATAGAATGTCTGCCTTCTATAAGCTTTCAGCTCAACTGATATAACCAATTTAAGGAAGAGGACAAAGCTGTGTCTGCGTCTATTGTATTGCTTTTCCAGTAACAGGCTGCACCGTTTTAACCACAACCTTCTCTGCCCAAGTTTCATCTTTCTGACAAGACTTACTTTCAAAATAAACTCATTCTAAGAGCAGCTGCAAATAAGACGACTGGTATAGTAGTAGGAAGTTTAATCCAACTCTTGATTGTAAGCCAAATTGTACCACATTAAAACTAATACAGTACAACACAAACAGAAACACACATGTGGCTACAGACAAAATTTGCTGTATCCAAAAAACATCACTGTAGCTGAAATAAATAATGAGGCTGAGGCAAAATGTCAGAAATGGAATAGGATGTAAAGCTTTTATTACCCCAGCAAGGTCACAAGAGTCCATTTCAGCAGGTTCTACAGCTGTACCCTGCATTTTGCTGCTGTCTTTGGTGATGCTAGCCAGGGTTCCACCATTCTTCAGAACGTCGGGCAGTTTGGGTTCTAGCCATTCGATGGTCGGCCCTGCGGGGCAAACGGAGCCTCGTTCAAAGCTGCTCATGTCACCAGACCCTACATGCAGTGACAACAGGCCAATGATAGCCTCAGTCACAACTAGAACCACAGGCGTCTGATCCCCTCTCAACTGTCCTGAAGTTCAGATGTGCAATCCTAGCCCAGGGGTTGTCTAAACAAAGTACTGCAAAATGCAGATCAGTAGCTTTTCTGCCAATAAGAAGACGCTCAAAACTTCTGCTTCATTACAATAAGCAGAATCTTATGAGGGAATTCTGACCTCTTAATCTTACTGGATCTACACGCCAACTAAAATAATGAAACACCCCACTGACTGCAGGCCAGTCCGTTTGTTCCTTTTCTTTCAGAGAGGTATAAAATATGTATGCTTCGCAAGTGGCTCAAATTCAATCCTGTGTACAAGGTGCGCAGACGTACAAGCCCATCACGACCCATCGTGTAACATGGCTTGCCACTTATGTGATACAATTATTAGGCAGAAATGTGGCTGGGGGGGGGGGGGCGACAGTTGGCCACTCGTGTCACTTGAGGAAAACTCGCTACTTAGATCACTTTATTTATTTGTAACAGTTACATGACAGCAGGACAGTTTGTAGAAGCTGGCAAGTGGAGCACATGGGTGACACCCCCAAAGCTCTGGTTACTTGCACTGGCCTATCAGAAGGAGATACTGTTCCTCATCCATTATGGAACTTTATTCCACTCTCTGGCTAGGGCCACAGGTCATAAATACTACAAGAACATAACCTTGGATTAACTGATTTGCTACCAGTGGCACTTGATACGTGAACAATAAAAATGATCATCAGTGATGTTTTTTTTAATATGCATCACTAGAAAACACTCAGTACAGGACCAGATTTGTTGGGGAAAAGTAAAAGCCTCATGATCTGTAGACCAGTAAGTCTTTAAGAACATTTGGTATACAGCAACTTCTGCACGCTAAACCTGTAAGAAAACAGCGGTTTAGTTCTTAAATAACATTGCAGTATTTAATTATTTAAAATATGAATTGAAGGGGGGGTGTAGGGGGGTTGGGACTGGCAATTAGAATGCATTTTTGCTGTCGATATAGCGATTTGCCCAACATCCATGTTAATGATCTTTTAAAAAAAAATAGTTAATGAAAATAAAGTATGTTCTGTATGTGGGAGCAACAAAATACAGTTACGTTGGCTAAAATGCAGCATGTGTTATCTATGTGAACATAAAACATTAAAACTACAATGTTAAAATATGATATACGTAATGTACATTATAGCTGGCGACGCAGTGGCATAGTGGTTAGCACTGTGGCCTTGCACCTCCAGGGATGAGGGTTCGATTTTCACTTTGGGTCTGTGTGCATGGAGTTTGCATGTTCTCCCAGTGCTTGGCGTGTTTCGTTTGGGTGCATCTGGTTTCCTCCCACAGTCCAAATGACATGCATGTTAGGCTAATTCCTGTTCCCGAATGTGTGTAGTGTGTACGCATGCCCTGAAATGGATTGTCACCCCGTCCAGGGTGTACCCTGCTTCATGCCCCAAGTCTCCTGGGTTAAGGTCCAGGCCCCTGCAACCCTGTACTTAGGATAAGCAGTATAGAAAATGAAAGATATTATAGTACAGTATATAAGCAAATATAATAGGGGGCACTGGTGGCTCAGTGGTAGGTGTTTCGCCTGCCATGCGGAAGGCCTGGGTTCGATTCCAGCCAGTGCC
>JAOTQY010000048.1:18328561-18346656 GCA_026413445.1 Dolichallabes microphthalmus
TTGTTTGACTCGTTGAGCGTTAAAGCTGCTCTCTGACCTGCGCATCTCAGATCTAGAGAAATGACAGATCAATATCCACGAACCTGTTCCCCCCCACAGTACACCGGCAATCCGGCGTGGTGCCGGAACGCTATCACCCGTGTATATGTGTCACCTTTGATTCATCCTATTTATTTTAATCAGTTTTGCATGGTTAAGAGAAGTTTAGAATTAACATTAGTGTGATCAGCAATATGGTTCATATCAGGGTCTCACCTTTACATTGACGTGAACCTTGTGTGTCTTCTGTCCAATATCTCTCAAGCTGTTACTGATGACAAGAGTTTTGAGTTTCCCTTTTGACTCTTCAGTGTTCTCCTCTATTCTCTCTTCACCACCCAGTTTAATTTCAAGCCATTTGGTTAGTGTGCTAAAGTAAAATCATTAAAGAACAAAGCATTTTAGACATTTTTCTATAGAGTGTGATGTGAACTTGAAGTGCAAGACTTATTTTAAGATCAAGGGCTCAAGAGCGGCTATACATCTCTCTTACCTGCTTATGTCACCGTCCTGGTCACTGGGAAGCAGAAGAGCGGCTTTCCAGAAGATTCTGTCAGGGGGATTAGGTGTGCTCTCAGCCACCAGAGAGGGCAAGTCGAGAGGAGCCCACACACGCTGACTGAAGAAATTAAACAAAAGCACATTATTTAGCAGCATAAAAATAATTAAACAGTACACTGTTTATTACATACGCACAACGGATCTCAAGTTCTCACCTTAACAACAAACTGTAATAGTAGTCTACACGCATCTGACGGATTGTATCATCCCTCACTTTTAGTAACCTGCCATCACATAGAATCAAATGCAGTCAACATCTGCAAATAATCAAACATCAACATGCATTAAAATTTACATCATGATAGAAGTTGTACGGTCACCTTGTGCAAGACACACACATGTTCCCTGCATTGCCCAGGCTGATGAAGCCTTGAGCAAGTCTGTCCAAAGATGTAAAAGACAGAGCACTTGGGACTAAAGCCTTCAGCTTGAATTTAGGGTCAACACAGCATGGGGCTGCAGGGAATCCACGCATCTGCCTCTTCAACTGTCTACGTACTGCTACCACATCACGCCACCTACGAACATGCGGAAGCTCATATAAAATTATAGAATTTTGTTTGAGCCTTACCCAAGATAATATTTCAAGATATGTTGACTGATACAACAGTACAGACACCTCTTAATAAACTTGTGTATCTGACGTAACTGTGCACCAAGCACTTCTCTGACCAGGCAGTCAATCTCCATGTCAAGTGTTTCCTTCACTAAACTGTTACACACATCCTCTGTGCATCGAGCAACATGTGCAGCTTTCTCCTCCAATGCAAGCCTGTAGGGATGACATTTATTTAATTTGTTCCCAGAAATGTATATTACTTGTTATATTAAAAAAATTTCAAGCAAACAAAAATCAACTAGGCCAAAAGTATGTGAACACCTGATTATGACACTCGTGTTTGTGGAACATACATTTTCAATAACATAGCAAATACTATAATGGCCTCTAATCGCCTGGGAAGGCTTTCCACCTGTTTTTGGGGTGTGGCTGTGGGAATTTGTCCATTAAGCCACAAGAGTATTAGTGAGATCAGACACTGGTTGGGGGAGCAGTCTGGAGTGCAGTCAGCATTATAATTCTAAATACTGTATCCTAAAGATATTCAATGGGGTTGTGTTCAGGGTTCTGTGCTTAACACTCTGTGCTTAATTCTGTGGATTAAGCACAGAACCTTGGCAAACCATGTATTTGTAAAGCTCGCTTTGTGCACATGTGAATTGTCATGCTGGAACAGATTTGGGAACGTTTTGTTCCAGTGAATAGAAATTTAAATTCAACAACATATAATTTTTTTTAGCACCAGTTTGGGGAACAATAAGAACACGGTTAAGACCATCAAGTGTCCACATACTTTTGGCCATATTGTTTTATTACATAGTTTTGATCAGTTTGAAGAGCAACTTTAAGTATCATCATCTAATAGCAAATGAAAAAATTTCCCCCCAATCCACTAACTTTATCTCCATATCAGCCATATCCCTGGTGCACTGCGTAACGACCTCTTCACTGATTTCAGCACACAGCTCGAAGCTCAGTTTGTCCAGAAAAGCCTCTCGTTCCTTTCTTCGCCTAAAATTAAAAAAAAAAAAAAAAAAAATTACAGATGCTGGCAATATGATATGCTACATGGCATCAATAAAATGTATATGCACGGGAATCTAAATGATAAAAAAAAATGTAATTAGTGTCAATATTTAGTTTAAATGACACTTAAACATTCAACTTAAATTCCAAATTAAGAGTAAAACGCACCTTTCTTCCTCCAGCTTGCGTTTCTCCTCAGCAATTCGCTCCTTCTCAGCAGTGATCTCTGATGCAGACACTTCTCTTAGCATCTGAACAACAACCTCACTGACCACAGCCTGCAGCTCAGTCTCACTCACACTGTAAAGAAGTGAATAGGTGTTAAAATTTACTAACATATTGCAATATTAGGATTTACTTAACAACATTAAATTTACTGTCAATCAGGCAAGCTAATCATGGCTAAAGTTATACCTACCCCAGAGCTGCAGTGACATACTGAGCTCCAGCTTTAGCTATGTCCAAGACTTCATCTGCCAGAAGCTCCTCTACCACAGACTCCACTTCTGCCATTATATCCTGTAGGGAGCACAGAATGATGCTGGTAAATAAGAACATATGCATTAATATATTAATAATTTTTCCTATATTGATTGAAGTCAATGCTTTAAAAAGTCATAAAACGTAAAGGTGTCTTTTTTCCCCCTGACACATCATTGCATGATCTCACCTGGTCCGAGTAGGCTGGTTCTCTCTTTGGAGATGGGGGTCTGATAGGCTGGGGCTGAGTTACAGGTTGAGCAATGGGCTGGAACATAAGCTGAGGGTTTACTGGAAGCACTGGTAATATATGTTGTAAGGACTCTCCAGTCTCCTGTGTGTCTTCATGCTGGGCCAGCTCCACTGCTGCAGGAGGCTCCATGACCAGCCTAGGCTCTGTCAGCAATTTGGGTTTGATCTGAGGCCTTGGCTCCAGTTCAACCAGAGGTTTTACTGAAGGAAAGGTAATTAATCCAGTCATGAAGCTGTGTTATACACTTTATATAGTTTATCTATAATTATATAGACAATAATTATTCATATTTAGTAATCATAAATCAAAGTGACAGTATAAGCTGGGATAGTCTATAAATCTTCTTCTGAGCCAATTAAAATTTTTTATAATTAGTTTTCTCGACCAACAAAATGATCACAAGTTGATTACTACTACAAGATATGTTAACCAACCTTTTGTAACGGCTGGTGCAATCTCAAAGGAAGCTAAATCTCCCCTGAATTTATTGTTAGAGTCAAAGCTGCAGACTGGCGTGTGCTGTGGCGGGTTGGGCAATGGACCACCGTTCACAACCTCCCCAATCAGCACCGTCTTCTTCTTCTCAATGGCAATTGATCTCTTTGGAGGAATGGACAGATCTGGTTCCTGATAGGCAGTACGGCTCAATTCAACCATGCTAAAAAAATTTAACAGTTAGTATACTAAAACTTTTGATAAATATTTCCAGAAAAGAAAGAAAATGTTTAGAATATAGAGGACCTTACCCATCAGCAACATTAAGGTGATAAAGCTGAAGAAAGTCAATAGCTTCAGACGCATTGCGAAACATGAGCATTCGGACCAAGTCCTCCACAGGGAAAGCGGTGGACCTCTGAGAGCCCACAGTGTAGGCTATATTCAAGACTTGCAGTGCAGTACATCTGACCTATTATCATAAAATAAAAGTAAATTAACCAAAATAACTGGTAAATTAAATCAAGTATGTTGTTGTTGGTCTTTCGGCTGCTCCCGACAAGGGGTCGCCACAGCGGAATATCCAGTCTGCACAACAACTTGGCACAGGTTTTACGCCGGATGCCCTTCCTGATGCAACCCTCCCATTTTATCCTGGCTTGGGACCGGCACTGCATCCAGTGGCTGGGGGGGGTTTGGGCACCGGCTGGGAATCGAACCCAGGCCTTCCGCATGGCAGGCGAAACACCTATCACTGAGCCACCAATAAGGTATACAAGATATAAAAATCACTGTTTTTTTCACCATACTGAAGCTGTGCGTTACACAATGGTGCCTTAATTCAGTCACAATACAAAACATACAGCCTAGTAAGATACAACCCCTGTGACACATTTGTCAAAATGTATCTGCAAAAGGGTGGGTGCTGGAGAGCTTCACTCACCCTATAACGACACACACCTAATTTACCTAGTTTACTCAGGTCCTTTTGCTCTTTAGTCAAATACAAGGTGTAGATCCTGATTTGATAAAAATTAACCAACTAACAAACATATCAAACACAAATCCCAATCTTACTTTAAGTTCTTAATTTCTTGGAGCGGAATGAAAATTCAATACTTCTGATGCACATTTGAATCATGTCAATGTGCTTTTATTACATGGAGTTGAAAGTTTTTTTTTTATATATATATATAAAAATGTAAAATATTTTTAGCAAAAGCTGACAGTTTAAGCTTTAAAATGTATGCTTATTTGCCTACACAGCACTCACTTGGTTAAAGTATCTGTGGAGAATACAGCCAGATAGATAAGATGCTGCTTTCACCAGTTTGAAGAATCTGACAAAGTTTTTGCTGTTAAGGGCTGCAAAAGCCTGGACTGCAAACTTCATCTCCACAGAATCCCGGACCTCTTTACGAAATTGCTGAATCTCACTTTTAGGGGAAAAAAAAGGTTATCTTTACCATATCACTATAACATTCGAAGGTTATCTGAACAAATATTGGGGTAATATATCAATCCATAATCTAAATGAAATACATTTTTATTACTATCCAGAAGCATACCGAAGAATATCGCCATCATTGAGTTTGAGCAGAACATTGTACTGGCGGAACTCTGCCTCTCTGGGGCAGTACACATCCTTGGTGGCCAGGTCTTGATACATTTCCTTCAGGCTTTGAAGGCACTTGGTCATGTTCTCATTATTAATCTTTGCATCAAAAGACATCATAGGCTCCTGGCACAGATGGTGGGCACAGTGGATATGGAAGCGAGTACATTTCTCTAATAGCGACACAGTCACCGGGTCACAGAGGTGCTGCTGTGTAATATCCTGCGGAGACACATGACATGCACATGTCTACAGTAATGCAAACCAATAAAATATTTAAATCAGCTTTTAACATCACCACAAAGAGTACATGTGTGTTTGCACACACACACACACACACAGACACACACACACACACAGTACTGTGCGCCATATTATATGCTGTACTAATTTTGTTGTACATGTTTATCATGTCTGCATAATTATGTACAAATATATGCATGGCTGTAAAGAAAAACAATATAGTACAAGACAGACCGGTTTTCAGATGGAAACAAAAAACCTAATGTACGCTCCTGTGATTTGCATAAAAATAGAAAGGAGCGAGTGTGACAAAGTTACCAGAAGGACTCATATTCTCCAGCAAGATCAGTAAAACCTAACAACTGTTTTACTTATAGTACTGTGCAAAAGTCTTGGGCACATACAAAAATATGGCATAAGCAAAAGATGCTTATGAAAACATTTCTGCATGAAAAACTTCTAAAGAGCAATAAAAAGTAATAAAATAAACAGTCAATATTTGGAGTGAAAACTCATTGCTTAAAATCAGGAGTTTTAGACACAGATTTGTGGATTTTTATAAGAAAACAGCTGTTAGGTTTTACTGAGCTTGCTGGAGAATATGAGTCCTTCTGGTAACTTTGTCACACTCGCTCCTTTCTATTTTTATGCAAATCTCAGGAGCGTACATTAGGGGTTTTTTTGGTTTCCATCTGAAAACTGGTCTGTCTTGTACTATTTTTTTTTCTTTACAGCCACGCATATATTCTCCTGTAATGTTATTTATTTATAAATTTTTTAATTATATATGTAAATACTGAATGATTTTGTAGATAAGTGAAACACCGTGAAACACACCTTGCGAATTCCTCTGGTTCTGTTCCAAACAAAGTCGTACCAGTCTCGGTAGTTCCCCTCTCCCTGGTCCATTATCTGAGTGACTAAATAGTCCATTGTCATGCTCAGGACTGGCAGAGGCCGTAGCTCATGGGAAAGTGGCTCTTCCTGGTCAGCCGACGATCTGCTGTATTCTTTAATGGCAGCACTATGGTCCACCTGTAAAGCACAACAGATTATGGGTCTCTTACTGATCTTCGGGCTGGAAGATCAACAGGAAATTCCTCTAAATAATAAGATTAGTATGGATTAGTAGAAATTTTTTTTGAGGGAAAACCTTTTCTGTATTTGGAAGAAGTTCAAAAATGCTGAGTTGGTTGCGAGTCTCTCTCATGTAGCGCTCCTTCTCTGGGCACATATCTGGACACGTGCCCACAAATACTTTAGACATGTCCAAGTCAGTTCTCTTTGGTCTCACTATGCAAAAAAAAAATAAAATAAAAAATTCATCAATATACATGTAAAGCAAAAATAGCTGAAATAGCATGCAGGTGATTAATATTGTATACTTACACTGGCGAAGAATCTTGTCTCTCTGCTCAAGAAGACGGTACTTTTCCTCTGTTGTTTCAGCTATTTGACCAGCCAGAGGCTGTAGTGATGACAGCAGGATCATTGGACGATCTATACTGTGACCCTCTGAGCTCACGTCCTGCTGGGGGTCACTATCAAACTGGAGGTTTTTGGCTACAACAGGCTTCTTAACAGGAGATCTAAAAGAACAAAACCTACCTCAATAAACTGTATTAAGACCAAGGGGTCTTAATAGTCGAGCTGTGTATACAGCTTTGGAAAGTGGATTGAAATATTGATGATAATTTGGCTGTTGTTTGTGTCAGGTTTTATAAAACGTAGAGATAAAACTAATAAAAAGATTTTAGAAATACTTCAATAAGATAATTTGAGCGTTTACCCCTTAACAATTGAGGTGCTGGCAACAGGAGATCTGGGTAATGGTTTTCGCACTGGTGTGAGCTGAGAGCCCTCAGGTCTTAACTCCTCTTCTGCATTAACCGTGTCATTGACTTCTAAAGATTTCTCTCTTTTTGTGCCTGGACATAAAAAGGTGAACATTACAATTACAGTACTGTGCAAAAGTCTAAAAGCACATGCAAAAAAAACTGCTGTAAAGAAATTATGTTCTTTAAAACAGTATATATAAAAATGTGCAGTAAACAGTAAACAAAGGCAATAACTGGTGTGACAATCCTTTGCTTAAAATATAATCTCATGTACAATTTGCAACAGGTGCAGTTTTATCATAGACTTGTCATATAATGAAATCAATAAATTAACAAACTGTGCCACTAAACACAATTAATGCACTCACTTTGTTTCTTTTTTTGCCAAAATATTTGGAGTTCACTTGATTGGAAATGTTTCCCCTTCTTTTTGGCCATTGCTGCAGATGCCTGTAAGAGAGGTAAGCACTAGCATTACCAACTGATACACTTAACATTTAAATCTTAACTACCTGCAAACAAAATTTATATGCACAAATTATATGAATATTCTCAAATAGCACATTTGCTTTTAAACTTACATGCTCATAGAAATGTACAATAGCAAGGCTCTTTTCAGGTCTGCAGTACACTCTCTGCACTTTCCCAAAGCGAGAAAAATGTTTTTTGATTAGCTCTTTCTGATTTAGGGTAGGTGGGATTCCCTTGCACTGTATGGTCGTGAGTTCAGACGGAGATACACCAGACAGGCTATCAGTGCTCTCTGTACGTCCAGCTCTTCGAGATGGAATATCAGGCTGTACTTCTGGCTCAGAAACTGCAAACCCAGAAGCAGACCCATTTAAACAGAACAGTATTAGGTCAGTTTACATCTCAAATTAAGATTTAACCTGGCTATGCAAGGAAAATAAGTACAAAACATATGAATAAACTCACCAGGCGTCTCTGCTTTTTCCAGAAAATGTCTAATAGGAGCCTGAGGTCTAGGTGGGGTAACTGGGGCATTCACATCCGGAAGTGGGGGGTCTGGTCTCTCCCTAGGAGCTTCAATGGTTTGATCTTTTTTCATGGTGTTGCCTTTTTCCTTTTTTACATCACTCAATGCATTTTTAAAAATTCCACCTATAGCTCCTTGACTCCTAATGAAAAGTCGCTTGGATGGATGTCTAGGGCCTACAGATTCACCTTGTCCTTCCTCAGTTTTTGAAATTTTTCCTTGACTAGCATTCGAGTCACTGAGCTCTTCTTTCCGTTTCATGCTCTTCCCAATACTTGCAAACACCGTGTCTCCTGAGGTTTCCTCATTTCTCAGTTCTGGGCTTTCTTCAGGTTTTGAACTAAACAATGCAAATGAAGGTTGACCAAAAGTTTGTTGAGGCTGAATAACTTTTGCAGAGAAGCTAAAAGCAGAAGAACCGCTGGAAATGCTGGTGGATTGAGCAGTAGCGGTGGTGGTGCTGCTAGTGGTAATGGCAGGTTGAGAGAACGTGAACTGGAGTGTGTTTCCACCAATCATTCCACCTGTAGTCTGAGACATGCTAGCACTTGTAACAGATGCAGAGGGAATTGCTCCAGGCTGGGAAAAACTGAAACCTAGAGTACTTGGTTTTGCACTTGAAAAAAGTGAGACACCGGAGTTACCAGGACCAGTGATATCCGAACCACCTGTAACCGGTTTAGGTGGACCAAACGGCTCAGAGGTTGGCACAGTTTGAACACTGGGAGGTACCGGACTGACACTGAAAATAGGCTTAAAGACAGTTTCTTTTGGAGATTTAAAGCTAAATTTGGGCTCAAACGCACTAGTCTGTGTATTTCCCTGGCCACTCAGAGCAGAGCTTGTGGAAGAAAAAGCAGATGGCTGGACAAAAGATGGCTGAACAAAACTGGGCTGAGATCCTCCAGTGCTCATGGTATTACTAGGTGGTTGTAAGTTAGTAGAGGAAATTCCGAATCCAGATGGGGTTTGTCCAAATCCAGTAGCCTGACCAAATCCCGAGGTCTCGCCAAAAGCTTGCACTTGACCAAACGCAGGAGTCTGAGTCTGTCCAGTAGGAGGTGGAGGCGCTCCAAATCCAAGTGTTGTCTGACCAAATGCAGGTGCCTGAGAAGTAGAGGAGAAGGACAAAGACTGTCCTAACCCACCACCTTGACCGAAAGAGGGAGACTGACCAAATGATGATGATGTTTGGCCAAAAACAGACGTCTGTGCAGCAGATCCCTGACCAAAAACCGATGGCTGGCTAAAAGCTGAAGGTTGACCAAATGGTGACATCTGCACAAAGCCAATGTTAGGAGGCGTACTGCTTGCACCCTGCTGGCAAAGTGACTGAAACAGGCCACTACTTTGACTGACATTACTAGGTGTCTGGAAAGCACCTTGCTGTCTACCAAAGACATTGTTCGGATTCATGATGGGTTAATAGAAATTGGTACCAGGACTGTACACTATAACAAACAGGCTCACTAATAAAACTACTTTTTCCCAGTATACTCCATGACCTCTTACTACACACAGATAGAAACGGATCTCATTTTATCCCTGAAGATGTAATCCAGAATAAAGTTTATATCTCCCAGCAGAACCTGTCTGCTGTTCTTTGAAACACCTCACGCAGGAGTAAAAGAGAAGGCACAACAGCACGGAGCTAGCTAGTCTTAAAGGTTCACTTTAACAGATTAATTCTCTTAATATAAGTATTGTGAGCTAACTCGCTACGACTTCGCTAACAGCGTTCGCTGGCTCGCACACTGCACGGTCCAACATACAAAACTGTATTCATTTCCTCGGTCAAATCCCATAAATACAGACTAAAATGGACAAATCCACATAAAATAGTTTTTGTTTATAATATCAGCGGCGACGTTTCAGCACTGAACAAGCTAACAACGCGCAACAACATTGTCTTCTTCTTCGTTGTAATGGCGGGTTCGTTCCTAACAAACCTACAACACTACTGCCCCCATCTGGAGAAAATGGGAATTTCTCCAACGGTCAGTCAAGGTATAACATACACTATATGGAAAAAAGTACAGTACTGTATTGTATTTGGCCAAACCTGCAGTAACGTTGTATCCAAATATATATATATACAATAAAACTTCAATATAAACTTCAATATGGAGTTGGTCCCCTTTTTACAGTTTCCACTCTTCTTAAAAGGTGGTCCACAAGATTTTGGATTGTTCCTGTGAGAATTTGTGCCCATTCATTTTGTAGAGCATTTATGATGTCAGGCAGTGAGTTTGAATGAAAAGGCCTGGCTCACAATCTCTGTTCCAGTTTATCCCAAAGGTGCTCAATGGAGCTGAGGTCAGGGCTCTGTGCGGGCCAGTTAAGTTCTTCCACCTTAAACTATGTCTTTATAGTCCTTGTTTTGTGCACTGGGGAACCGTCATGTTGGAATAGAAAAGGGCCTTCAACAAACTGTTGCCACAAAGTTGGAAGCATAACATTGTCCAAGATGTCTTGTTATGCTGAAGCATTAAGATTTCCCTTCACTGGGGATAAGGGGCCTGATTGAAACACCTGAATGAAATAATTAGCAAGATTGGCCAAATACTTTTGTCCATATAGTGTATTAAACCTGTTTATATCATATTAAATAAAGTCTCACATTCTAGAAATAAAACTGACTGTTCCTCTAACAAGATCATTCTTCCATAAAATTCAACCTTTTTAAATTTCGTTTGGATAGGATTATTACTTATACTTTTTTTGGTATTTTGGTCCTTCTACATGCCATTTGGCACATCGGAGGACAGATACTCCCCATCCTGGGGATATATATCACTCACTTCTATGACAGTTACTTAAGGGGTCAGGTTGCCAGCTTGATGCCTGATTGTCATTCACACATTTTGGGCAATTTGTGAATGCCAATTACCCTAACCTGCATGTCTTTGGACGGTGGGAGGAAAATATAGTATGTGGAGGAAACTCATCAAACACAGGAATAACATGCACTCCCTGCACACAGAGCCCAGGTGGGAATCAAACACCAACCCTGTAGATGCAAGGCAGCTGTACTAACCACTAAGCCAACATACTACAATAACAGATGTTTTATTACTTGTACTACATCGTCAATTAATAATTGAAGTAATAAGGAAGCTAAAAATATCTTTATCAAACAAAGATGGGAAATTGTACTATTTTATCACTTAAATTGTTGCAGTTCATTAAACTAGACAGAACACCCTTCAATTAGCAGTTAAATTATTATATAGTATGTTGATCACTGTAATATGGGCACTAGTGGCTTAGTGGTAGGTGTTTCGCCTACCATGCGGAAGGCCCGGGTTCAATTCCCAGCCAGTGCCCAAACCCCAGCCACTGGATGCAGTGCCGGTCCCAAGCCCAAATAAAAATGGGAAGGTTGTGTCAAGAAGGGCATCCGGTGTAAAACCTGTGCCAAGTTGTAGTGTGGACTGGGTATTCCGCTGTGGCGACCCCTTGTCGGGAGCAGCCGAAAGACCAACAACATGTTGATCACTTTAAATAATGGATGGTGGTGCAGCAGATAGTACTGCCACCTTATAGCTTATTACACTTGGGATTCTGTCCGTGTGGAGTTTTACATTTTCTTCCTATGAATTTTCTTTTGAGTTTTCTGGCTACCTCCCACCTCCGAAAACCATGTACTGTATGTAGATGGACTACACTAATTGCTTCTAATCGTTAATGACCATGTAAAATGACGTCCTGCAACAGACCATCACTATAGACTTTGAATAGGCTACTGCACCCTCTGACCAAGATAAAGCAGTTACAGTCAGTAAAAGAACTGTGGTTCGTAAAAGCAAATAAATTTATGCTTCTACCAATCACAGTTCTATCATGGAATATCTATCACCTAGATTATAACAAACTGGTAATAATGTAACTCGAACACCCTTAGGACGCTGATTACTTGTTTCCATACCCTATGCAACAGTGCTGACTCACTTTGTTCTGAGAAACTTCAACATTAATCAAACTCTAGCAAGTTCTTTGAAAGGATATCTTACTTACCTTACTTATTCAGAAACAGAATCACTAAATCAGATCAAGCCAGAAAGGTAAGGATGATATCTGTCATCTGGGATGCCACAGTGCAGAGAATCACTGTTCTGTCTGGATCACCAAAATAGTTGTACATTTTCCTGGATGACCATAAAAATGCAATAAACTGCAGTTTATTTATCTACTAAGAAGTAAATAACTGAAAAATCAGGAAACCAAGTTATAATAAAAGACACAATTTATTGCCTGTATGAAGACAAAGTTTTATAGTCTATACAAAAACTTGGACACAGCAGACTTTTATATTGATGCATGCCCAAGGCTAAGATAGGAGAAAAACGATAGCAGGGCAAGTTGCCATCCTGGGCGCCTGCCCATGTCACCCATATCTGTGAGGGTATGATTTGAAAACAACACTAGTGTGTGTGTGTGTGTGTGTGTGTGTGTGTGTGTGTGTGAATGCAAAAAGATAATTTACTAAGAATTTAAAATTACATAGAAAGCTTATCTTACTGGATAAAGAGTCATTACAGTATTCATGGCTCCTTATTTGTAATGTTGCATTAAAAAATTACTGTAGTTGATTGTCTTTACATTCTAAAACCCATAACTCAAGCAGAGGCTCATTGAAAAGCAAATATTGTAAATATTAATATTGTACAAATATAAGTAAATATTGAAAATTGTACAATTTCAGTCAGTGTAGGTTGTTCTGGAATCAGGAATCTGGAAACATTGATGCCAGTACACATTATTCTTGGGTTTCGGAGAGAAAGCCGGAGGTGATGATCCTGACTTTAAATGGATGAATCTTTCCGATCCAGAAAATGAAAACTGACTGGCCGGTCTGGCACAAGCACAGAGCGAAAAAGTGCTTTGACTTCTCCTATGCTGGGATCCAGGTTCACTTCAAACAGCTTTGTTATCTAGATGTAAAAAAAAAATGCAGCATTACAACATCTGAACATGTGATCGGATGCTAAAATAGAAAAGAAATATGTACAAGACATCATTTTCAGAGTTGATTTAATTGGAATAATTAAATAGTTAATAGCCCATTTTTACACAGCTGTTTTCAAACCTCATGTTCAGTGCAGAGTAGGTCAAAAACAGGGGCATATTGCGGTCCCTATTTTTAGGCTTGCTTTATTGGCAACATCCACTATGGCAAGAATCGGCTCTAAACTTGAGTGGTAGTGGTAACATAACCATCCTGTTGAAAGGAGAATAATCAGCAGATGGCGACACCACCTCTAGCACTACTACTGTATACTTAAATCCCCCATTCCCTAGGAATGTGTGCTCAACCCACTGTTGTTTACGCACCTGACAATGTACGTCTTGGTTCACATCATCAACTTCATTGATGGCTTAACACTGAAGCAAACCTCTCCTACCAATCCTTAATACTTTCCTGAGAACAATTAAAATGAGGTACTCTGTTCTGGACTTACTGGCATAATGGACTGCACTTGCATCAACCAGGACCTACCCGCCACTAGCTGATCATAACAATATGTTCTCATGCAATTCAGCTCATTCTTTAAAAACAGATGCATTTTAAAACCGATTAAAGACTGATTGCCTCAAAGGAAAAATCAGGATTTACTGTTTTCACAGATGTATTGATATTCTAACTTAGGTCATTAACTCTGAATGTGTCCACTGTGAAAAAAATAAACATGTGGTAACTGATCTCTGTTTTCTTACCCTTGCCAAAGCCAGGTGCATCTCCAGTTCAGCAATGCGACGGCCAGCACACCCTCTCACTCCAAACCCAAATGGGATGGAGCCGAAAGGATTAGGCCTCTCCCTTCCATCCCGTAACCAGCGTTCAGGCTTGAAGAGCCTTGGTTCAGGAAAGACTGTCTCATCATGGCCGATTGCATAATGGATGAACGAAAACGAGGTCTGTTTATAAGGAAAATTCATAAATTAAACATTGATTTTTAGGGGGAAAATATATACAATTAACAAATACAAAATATAAATACAAATTGCCTTTTTAGGGAAGAGGTATCCTCCAATTACCACCTCACTTCCTGACAAGAGTCGGCCGTTTATGGGAACAACAGGGTACATCCTGTATGTGATCATAATAGTGTTAATAACAGATGTTTTATTTTATGTTAAATATCAAAACTGCACAATCAGTTGTAAACTGTGGTGGTCTAGTCCTAACCAAATTGTGCACCCATTGTTTCATGTTATGTCTTGTATTTAATTTATTTCTTCCCTTTCCAAACATTCACCTTAATGTCTCCTTGATGACAGCCTTTAGATAAGGCATGCTATTTATGTCTTCAGCTGTTGGAATTCTGTCCTCATTAACAATGCTGGATACTTCCTGATACAGTGTGTCCTGTGTCCTTGGATGCCGTGAGAGCAGATACAAGGCCCATACCAATGTGTTGGATGTCTTAAAAGATATGGCATTTCATTCTATTTTATTCATCATCAATAAGACCTCTACATTTTGGACCAATACAAATTAATATTGCAGTATCTGGTTATCCTTACTGTGTCCACTCCTGCCAGGAGCAATTCAGCAATGCTTCCATAAACATCCTTTTTGTTCATGTTGGTGCTGGAAAGCAAGTAGCTGAGATACTCTCCTGCAACTTCCTGACCTGCATCCAGGCGCTTCTGAATGTCCTCCATCTTCCTATCAATTAGCTTGCAGGCTATTCAAGAAATACATTCATTCATTCCTTCATTTTCTATACCGCTTTATCCTGTTCAGGGTCGCGGGGGACCTGGAGCCTATCCCAGGAGACTTCGGGCACTAGGCAGGGTACACCCTGGTCAAGAAATACAGTGCTGTGAAAAAGTATTTGTGATTTTTTTCCCGGCATATCTGTCAGACTTAAATGTTTGAGATCATCAAATAAATTTTATTATTACACAAAGATATCCCGAGTAAATACAAAAGCAATGTTTTCATCTTCTCACCAAATCTGAAGATTCCATCCCAACCATGTACGTAGCGTTGCCAAAATGGCAAATAATTGCGTGTCCACTTGGGAAGCAAAGACACATGAACACTGTAGGTAAACATCTGGCCAATGGAGTCAATGAAGTTTTGAGTCTCTGCTGGAATCTTATCCTCAAGACAGCCAATACGAGTCTCAAAGAGTATACGGGAGATTGCTGAATAATCAGGAATTAGGACAAAAATGAGAAATGATTCAATCAGACATGGTTTATCCTTATTTTACTTCACACCCACAATCAGCCAATAAATAGTTAGATTACATTTGTGCAATTATACGACAGGCCATACCTTCCAGTGTGAAGCGGTACAGCTCATTGGATATGTTGGATACCAGGTCTCCACTGGAGCTCAGCTTGCGTAAACGACATATCCGTGTAATAAAATCTGTGACCACTTCATTAATCACATTCTCATACTTCATTGCATCTTTTGGATGCAGCATACGTTTGTTCAGCACAGATCGGAGTTTGTACCACTTTTCTTCTTCTCTGATCAAAATAGAATATTTAAAACAGTTAAGCCACAACTAGAACTTCCTATAAGCAGCATGCATTTCAAATATAAACATATGTATATTAAATATTATTTTGTAAGATATAAATATTTTCTAGCTAATGTAATTTCTCAGTTAAGTAAATACATAATAACTAAATTTAGCTCTACTTGTCATTTTTTTATTCTTAACAATATTTGAGTCTCAAAATATGCATATAACACAGGAGAGCTGATAAGCAATAGGGTGATTGTAGATCTGGCTTACACGGTGAAAGGGCCATAACCTAAGTCCTTTATCTCGCGATATTCAGTCCACAATGTCATGTCTCCTCTACAAGGGAACTTCTCATCTTTTCTCAACAGCTCCTCTACCAGTTTCACACTACCTAAACACACAGTATTTAAGCTGCCAGTTTTTACTTTGAAGATAGGTCCATGAACTTTATTTTGGTATACCTAGGGAAATCACAAAGAGAAACAAAACTCAGTTCAATTTAAGAAATTTATCATTCTCTACAAAATAGGTTAAATTAGCTACTTCAAAGAGCAATTGTTCATTATTAAGTGATACAATCCCTTTGGGCACTGAGTTCACTCGATTTCGTTTCTTCTCCTACAGTTTTCACAAGGGATGCCTTGCCGATCCCAAGCCCGGATAAAATGGGATGGTTGTGTCAGGAAGGGCATCCGGCATAAAAACCTGTGCCAAACTGTTGTACAGGCTAGTTGGTCCGCTGTAGCGACCAGTGATGGAAAGTTTGAATCATTTTAGTGACTTTGTTCTTTGAATCTCGTTCATCAAAATGAACTAATTGTTCTTTTGTTTAGAAATAAAATAAAATGTTAAATTTTCAATAAACAGACACCCAACACGTCTACATACACAAATTTTGGCTATAGTTCCAGTAATGAAAATATTACAATGCAGCGAAGGACATATTATGATAAACAGAATGAGCAGCTCACCGTTCATATCATGTGGTCCGAGTCCTTCGTTTTAAAAAAAATATATTGCACTGCATCGTGCATAGCGTCTATGGGAGTCACGTGACAAAAGAACGGTCAATTCGGACCAAAAGACCCAGAGGTAACTGCTAATTTCTGTTTCGTGTACATAATATACGGACGTTTTGCGCATGCGCGCCCAGTAGAAAACGAACGAATTACTCTCACACTACTCGTTCTTCTGAGTCACGTACAAAAAGAACGAATCATGGAGGAACGACCCATCACTGGCCGAAGACTAACAACAACATAGTCTGAATTTCCTGACTGTCTGAAAGATTAAGTATCAAGTTGACCCACAGTGATATCAAATAAATGTCCAGAACATACTGTACCTGCATCTCATGCACGCGGTTGTAGTACCCTTTAAAGATCATCCCGTATAGTATAGTGGAAAGAGTGATCTCAGTGAGGTCAGCCTCAGTCCTGATGCTCCCAGGGGGAGCAGAAGCTGGAGCATTTCCACCTGTTTTTCTCTTTATGTTCAAACCTGTTGTCGTGGGCCTCAGCAACGCACGAACACTCACGGTCCTGACAGACTTCAGCATTAGATATTCCGCCATTAGTGTAGTAGGACAGCACAATGTCCACACAACAGCTTCGGCTTTATCATGCAGTCAGTACAGTTTTAACTCTTTAAATGCAGATTTAACATGACCAGTTGCGTTTTCTCCAGGAGGTCAAGGGCAGCCACGCTTCCTCAGTTTTTTCCCCAGACTGTGTTTGTCATTTTCATTAAAAATAAAACAAACAGCTTATTTTAACAGCTTTGTTTCGTTAATATACTCTGACTGCAATCTCTTCTGTTTTTCAATGGGTATTTTACAGTGTGTGAAACAGCGCCCCCGATCCTCCCTAAATGTTATATGGTGAATCTGTGGTGAAACGCGGTATCGCACTTTACAATCTTGTCCTAAGGGAAGTCAGGGCGAGCTAGTTTCCCTTTGTAAAAACATCGAAAGGCGATCTATACTGTAGCGTTGCCAAACCGTGATTTATCAAAACCGTTCCAAGGGAAACCAGGGTAAACTTATGTTAGGAACCGTGTTGAAAACCAGCCTAGTTAAGGCAACGTTTGACCTTTGATACATGAAAATAAAGATGCATGATAAAAGATATATGCAGTGTCATAAAAAAAATTTAAATATAGGTTTAATATTAACTTTAGTAATGTGCATATAGTATAGATTGTGATGCAATACAGTGTAGCTGCTCAAATTAAAGTTGCCATGGGATTCTCCTGCATTTGTACTAGATTCTGACATTTGTTTAGTAACCATCATATGTAAAACTTTGAGGAACCTTATGATCCTTACATTATAAGCTTCATTTAATGTGTATTTTATTATACAATGATCATATATGTATTTACAGATTTTACTGCTTTGTAAGTATCGCAGAATGACGAAAACATTTAGCAAAAAGTATATAATGTAAGGGTTAACCCCTAGAGGGCGCCAAACGCCCAGACTCATTCATTCATTCATTCATTTTCTGTACCGCTTTATCCTTATATACAGGGTCGCGGGGGCCTGGAGCCTATCCC
>JAOTQY010000048.1:18520953-18531659 GCA_026413445.1 Dolichallabes microphthalmus
CTGCTCAGATGTATAATGAGATAAAAATGTAAGTCGCTCTGGATAAGAGCGTCTGCCAAATGCCTAAATGTAAATAAAGTGATGCACCCATCATGCATAGAGGAAGGAGTGTTATCATCTGAGTTTGTTTCAGTTGGACAGGTCAGGCTCAGCAACAAAATTAAGTCAGCTGATGACCTGAATGTACTGAAAGACCAGGTTACCTTATCAATAGATATTTTTTCCCTATGACAGATCATTCCACCACCTGAAACACACACACATACCTGCACCTGAGAAGCAGCAATAGTTGGATCATACAGGCATGACATTCAAGTATGTTAGATTTCTGTTTCCTTGGTAACACCAGAACAACACCCTATCACACGATACAGCTACTCTGTCCAAGCTGATATACACATCTGTTGAAAGAATCAACGCCTTTTTTTTTGCCTTGTTCAGTAAAAGGCCATGAGGTGATCACCTTATTAAAACCATTTGTTATCATTGTCATTTGAACTCAGTAACCTACAGCTACATGATGGTAGTGCTGATGGACTAGGGCTTGGGGATCTTTCAGATTTCTTCTCTTTTTCCTGTAGAAATTTCAATAGAGAATTTCCTTTGTAATTAGTCCCCCATAACAACAAAAAGGTGTTATGGCTTCATTTGGAGATGTTTCTCATTCCTGAGGTTAACCTTTCATTCAGGCTTACTTTCCGGGCTGCGGGAGATGCATGCCAAGTCTGTATATTGGTTCTGAACATGAGTGTGTGAGTGTGTGTGCATGCGTTCGTGAAATGGGTTTGGAAAGAGCTTGTAAAATTTGCAGGTATGAGTGTTCATGTTAAACTATATCTTTTAATGACAGACATCGATGAGGACCAGCACACACTCTTTCCTGACTTGTGATGCAGCTGCATTTTCAAAGTGGATTTTCCAGAAAGGTTTTTGGGACACTGGGTTTACAGGAGATGGATGACGGACAAATGACATGCTTGTCCTTTCGGTATCTGCCTATGAGCAGGGAGCCTGCAGGAGCCACTGAAGGGGAATCAGACTGGCTACAGAGGACTTTTAAAATATAGCAGGACTGAACTGATTTCATTTACACTGAAGTTGATTTATTTCTCACTTTTGCTGTTTAGGACGTAGCCAAGACATATGCATGCAATAAATAAATCTTAGAACATATGAGCACACTTTCAATGAACCATAAAATTGCTCTGTCTGTTTTCTTAGACGTGTCTATTGCTGTTTATGATAATTAACAACAGTTTAATAGAGCAATCTTTGTTCTGTGGAAATAAATCTGGAGTGCTATGACAAGGGTAAAATGAGGTGAGCAGAGTGTACCTTACTGTACTTTTGTTGTTGGGCTTCTTCCATTCTGATGTGTTATTTAACCTAATGAACACTTGAGAGACCATATACTGTACACTACCAGTCAAATGTTTGGACTCACCTTCTAATTTTATGGTCTTTCCTGATTTTTATTTCTTTCTACACTGCAGAACAATGCTGAAGGCGTCCAAAATATGCAAAAATTTCCTTTGAAAACTTGATGTTAAGATGTGTCTGCTATTTATGCTCTGTAAAGCCTTTATAACGCCTCTAAACTGAGGTGCTGTTTGTTAGTTAGTTTTGAGGCTGTAACTCTAAATGAACTTCTCATCTGTAGTAGGGGTAAGTTTTGGTCTTGCTTTTCTCATGGTGCTTTCATCATGGGGTTTTATAAATGAACTTGACAATACTGTTTATGTAATAACTGTTCCAAAACCGCTGACCTTCGTGTCTTGAAATTACAACTAACAGTTGTTGTTGTTGTATTTGTTGTTGTTGTTGTTACTTAATTACCTAATTCCATATGTGTTATTTTATAGTTTTTAAACAAATCCAAATGTAGAAAATAAATGTAAGTACATGTGGATACACACATAGTTTACTAGGAGTGCAAATTAATATTTATGTACAGTGTAGTGGCATATCCTGTTGCAGGACCTACTGTAATTAGGACTGAATTTGAAATTCATTTAAATGAAATTGTTATACAATAATCAATATTAGTATAAAGTCATTTATTTTACTTTTGCAGTAATCTTGTGTGACTCAGTCCATGTCTGCTCGCTTCCTGAGGTCAAGTACAGAAAACAGTTTGACTGCTACTGCACCCTTCATCTTCATTCTTCGGTTTTCTATTGGGTTTAAGTTGAATCCATTGTCACATAGCCAGTTTTGTGCATGAAGACAACTATAATAACTGGAATATATTGTCTTAATGCATTTGGCCACCACTGTATCATGCAACAAGACAGGAATTTAAAAAATCAACAAATGGAAAAAAAATCAACAAAAAAGACATTTTACCGTGGCATTTTATCTCTGTCTCCAGATTTGATTTAAAGAAGACATAACATCTTAAAGAGTTATAAAAGATACATCTAGAAAAAATGGCCAAGTAAGACAGGCAAGACAGACATGCATGAAGGGTTAACATCATGACTGTGAGGATCCAACAGTCAGTAGATATGGAAAGAGATTGGAGGCAGTTGTAGGACAAAGTAATAGTCAATACTTTTCATGCTCAGAAACTTCTGAACTAAAGCTCATTTATATATTGTTTACTGTATATCAATTTATTATGAAAGGTTGAGGGTTTCCTCTCATTGACACATGCATTTTTCCTATTGAAGAAAGATATTCAAGGAGCATCTACGTATAAAACTCAGGAGACTACAGTAAGTGTCACAAGATTTTGTTAAAATACATTTCTTCTGCATAAAAGGAATGTAATGGAAAACCTTATATGTTAAATGAAACCCTTTAAAGACTCATGGCAAAGAAACAAAAAGAACATTTAGTTTTCATTTGTCATGTTATGATAGCACATTATTTTTCCCTTACAAAAAGGAAATAGTTTAAATGGATTAGGTGTCTCTTAGACTGCACTTTTCTTTCTTTCTTTTTTTTTGCTGTCGTAGTAGCTTCATGTCTGGACTTGTACATAAAGCTCCTGCTGTAAGTTTCACAATAAACATAGTTTTATATGTACACACCCAGTGGTCCTGTTTTCTCCGATAAAACAAGAACACTTACTGTAGTTTAATGGATTAGCTGGAGTTTACTGCACACTTCTGTCTGTTTAAACATGGGTAGAGTGGGCACAGCTATGAACAGCTATGACAAACTAAGAACAAGAGTTTTTGATATGATATGATAAAAACTGATTATGATAAAAAACGAATCATATTCTTGTTTATTTATTTACCATTCCTTATACTGTATGTAGTAGGAAACCTGGATTAACTGCATAGCATCGTATGTTTTATTTATCTTAGGTTTTAGAATGACATAAACCTAACCATAAGAGTTAACACATATTCATCCCGGCAAACAACATCTGTAAGCTTTCAGACCTAGGAGGGAGTGTCTAGAGATGGATGAGGCCAAGACAGTGGTACACAATGGAATGCTTTTGATAAAATCACTCAGCTTTTATACCATGCCATGTCTTTATGTTTCTGCAGCAACATGGTACTCATTAGTCCTCAGCAATGAACACCGCCCGTCCCGTGATCTTTTCTTGTTCCTGAATTCCAAACTGGAATAGGTGGATCCATCTTGCAAGAGTCCTTGTCATCATTGAGCGATTATATGGAGATTATATACTGTAGCATTGAGTATCTATTTTCTTGGCTGCCAGTACATTCCAGTAGGATTTCCTCACAAACCATCCATGAGGGAAATAATTGTAAAGTGGACGGCTTCAACTGTAGGAACTAGTTACGTACTCACACTTGATCTGGCTGAAGATTAACCGCAACATACTGATCAAATAAAGCTGATCGAAAGCAGATCATGGCACGATCGTGTTTTGCGGGTTGAGGCTTTAATAATGAATTGCAGAACTGGTTTGTGTTTGCATCCACTGAAAAACAACAATGTTTGACATGCTGTTCTCATATAAAGTGCAGTTTATGCAGATGGAGCTTAATTACCCACACATTTGCAATAGAGTCATGAATGTTTTCTTTAGCATCACTTCGTTTCGTTCATTTCGTTTTTGCACAAAATTTATTTGAGGATCTGTTCAATTTGAGTAAATGCCACCTTCATTTATTTTAATAATCTTACATAAGGACATATTGCTGTTAATATTTTTGCCAGCATACAAGAATTGTCAATACTCCATAATCAACAATAATATTCATTTGAACTTGTCACTGTTTTGAAGTATGATTTGTAATTTTAAGGTTGTGCCCACTGGGCAAAGTTTTTCATGATAGTTGACATAACCTTACATAAACATTAATAAAGGCTTACTTGAAATCATGTCAGCTGTCATAAAGCCTGTCATATTCCAGACTTACATTTAGCTTAAGTTTTAAGTCTTTATTCGTCATATATAAAATTATTGTACAAGGAAATTCTTTCTTTGCATATCACAGCTTTGGGGCTGGGGTCAGAGCGCAGGGTCAGCCATGATACAGCACCCCTTTGAGTAGACAGAGTTAAGGGCCTTGCTCAAGGCAGCCTGGTGGAGCTGGGCCTTGACCTGCTGACCTTCTAATCAAATAACCCAGAGCCTTGCTGAGCTACCACTGTCCCATTAAAACATCACCTGAATGTACTTCTGATATGTCTCAGTAACATCAAGGTGATAATGTGTACCCTACCAGTCAAAAGTTGGAATACACCTTCGAATTCCATGGTCTTCTAATTCCATTTGAATGGCGTGTCCAAACGTTTGACTGGTACTGTATCTGAGACTGCAAAATGAGTCCAAAATGGAAAAAAAATCCACAAGACTGAGCTTCTAAAATGTTATGGATGATGTTATGGATGATACCATTTTATGCCTCTACTTTCATGGCCATAATAAGGTCACAATACTGAAACCTGCAATCTCCAGCCAAGGCATCTTTGGGTGGAGGTTCAAAGTGTGACCTTGCACAGTGGCCTGCTAGTTTTCTAGACAGCACAGGATGGGGCGTCAGCTTATTTAGCTGCCAACGACGGTGTTTGCTTAGGCACTGACTCCCTATGTTTGTGCAAAACCTGAGAAGTAGGATACATTTTTAGATCAAATGACGTCTGAACACATTCTTCTAGAGAAGAGATTAAGTATGAGGCAAATTAAACATTTTGTGCAAGCAGCCAATGTGCTCAGTAACAAAATTTTTTTTTTCTATATTTCATTATATTTAATGACAAAAAAACAGCTTTTAAATGTGGTTACAAGCTTTTGGACCCCACTGTATGTACGTACATGTATGTATTAATTTGACTACCAAGTATCCCAAATTCATCTAGATAATGTTATAGATACATGTTACATAACCTTAAATACATATTCTTTTAAAGTGATTGTTTACAGTAAGGATGAGGAGTCTGAGCAGGTTCCTTTGATCAAAGCAGCCTGGAATTCTCTGTTGTCATTTTGGACATGGATTCAGAGGGCTGTACTCCAAATGCCTCATCGTCCATCTTTCTCCTTGGGGTGACTCTCTCAGTGTTTTATGCAATTCTTACTTGCGCTCTTAGGTTTTGATTGACAACATGTTTGATAGAGCGTGAACTCCTTTGCCAAGCAAAGATGCGTCTAAATTGTTACTCAGATATAAGCCGTGCAGTTCATTTACTCTTCTAAATGGTGTGATGTTTATGACAGAGAAAATTACTATTCTGTACCAGCTCTGTCACAATTTGTACACAATTTGAAGCAAATGAAATTGAAGGGCACCCATGCCTTTTGTTTTTGCCCATTTTTGCCACTTCTGGCACCCCTCTGGTGGTTCTGTTTGCTAAATAGGAGTCACCGTTACGGTAGCTGCCAGATCTTCATGATTACCATATTCCTAGGGACTAAAAGAATGAGTCATCCAATGCATATAAACAGACTCAAAATCTTTACAAACAGGCCCACAGTTCTGTTTTTGTGCCTGAGCAAAGTCATGTTGAGTTCAGAATCCCAATAAAAATGATATCTTAACACCTACATGCCTATCAATATTTATGTGCTTTGTTGTGAGAAAATTGAAGGTACAGTAGCCAAGGAGATCTTCAACACCAACAGACAGATATGAATGACATTCTGTATCAGTGTTACCATCCAAAATAGGAGGGGCTTTCATGTCAAACTGGGACTTTTAATTGTGCAGAATAACAGAACACAGTTATGTGAGTTTTTTCAATACATCAGACACATGATTGAACAGCCTGCTTCACATCAGAAACGTTGGCCTCCCAGGAACTCCTTTAATGACCCAAACATGTGGAATGGTTTGGACCAAGGGCAGGACTGTACAGGGGATGAGGCAATTACTCCCAGGTGAGTTCTTATAATGTGTAAGTGGTGCAGTGCTCAGTATGAGGTCATGCATTGACCAGCATTAAAAAGCAGAACACTATTGCTGATCAGTCCATCCTGCTTTTTTATTAAAGGAAAGTCCCATTAAAGGAGTTCCTGTGGGGCTAGCATTTGATGATGATGTGAAGCCGGAAGTCCAATCATGGCTAAACTGTACTGAGAAAATGTTCTACCTTAATGATATCCAAGCACTAGTGAGACGCTGGAATGGCGCATTAGTGTATAGTGCATTAGATAATGTTCTGTTATCCTGCACAATCAAATCACACCCCTCATATCTTATCAGGATTCACAGAGAAAAAATATAGGCATGTTCCCAGTTTAGAGTCACTGGATCTAACTCGCTTGATTTCTGTCCCACTGTCATTCTGGAAGTGCTTAGGACAGCCTGTTATGGAATGACAGACTACACAGACAAAGATGTAGAAAACCCGACCGGGCGATTTATTAACAATGTGGATGAATGGATAAATAAATGGTAGGTGGACAGACGAGACGAGAGGGTAGGAGACGAGGTGTGGGAACATTGCATAGAAGCTTAGCTCATGAAGTCCTTGTCCGTATTGGAGACCAGACACCGAGTGAAGGAAAGTGCAGTGTATTTGTGTAGTGTTGGTGATGAGGTTCAGGTGTGTGTTATTAGAATTCGGGTGATTGGGGACGTTTACTGGGGGCGGAGCCTGGCGTTTTTCGTGACACAGCCTTCACCAGGCCTGCTTGTGAATTTACGATATTAATGTAATTACACTGTGTTTATTGTTTGTGTATTACACACTGATGACCACCGGACAAGAAGATAATGATAGTGACAATGCCTTATGACCTTAGTTTACAATTAATCATATATCTGGATATATCAGGTGTATACATATGCAGATGGTGATAAAGTCAATCTGAATAACAGCACATGTTAAACACTGTAAACGTACAGATGACGTGCCATATTTGAGACATTATGAAATTCCGCACCTTCAGTTTGGATCTTTGTGATGATTTGATGATCACTGTCTCCTGTGATGCTAAGTGCTCTCTTTAAATGACATGCATATATAACTGATAGCTGTGCAGATGGCTATTGCCTTCACATTTAACAAATGAGCCACTTTCCTCCGAGTCCATTTGCGGAAAGTGAAGGAGGACGCATTTATGATGGGAAAATTTTAAATAGGTAATTTTAACCTTATTTTGCAATTTATTATTAATGACAAAAGTGTTCATTGAGGTTGAGATCAGTCCTTTCTGGAGCATTCACATTCTTCCACTCTGCTCTCAACTATTTTTGTAGGACTCTGACTTTGTAAAATACAAATATTATTATACTAATATCTGCAATATGTCTCTGAGCACATGAAAGCACACTTTTCCATCTCATAATCTGCACTGGTTGTAGTATAATAAAATTTGAGTAATGTTTTATTTGGCTTTTTCTGATTTTAATGTACTATTCACATTCATGTTTGATTTAAAAAATTTAGCAATAAAAGAGCCTACTGTACCTTATACCTTAATCTACCTTATATTCTCGCTGAGTCTGACCTTAATCAAAGGCTATACTTTTGATGTTGTTTCCTTTTTTAATTAGTCAATTTCAGTGTAAAATACTTACAGTAAACATAAATAAAGTATTGTTATCTATGTAAGCTGATAAGTAATCATTACTCGAATGCTCTAAATTTAAATAACAATGACTTATTGGCATTAGATTATAAGCACTGAATACTGTTTTACAGGACTCAATCTGATTTATTTACTCTCTGTGTGTGTGTGTGTGTGTGTGTGTGTGTGTGTGTGTGTGTGTGTGTGTGTGTGTGACTTGATTAGGCACTTTGTAGTCACGATTCTTAATTACTTAAATAAAATTAGATTAACATGGACTAAACCTCTTTTTGAATTGTTCAACACTAAAAAAAGAAAAAAGCTGCTGTATTTTAATGTACTTTCAGTTGCTAATAAGAAGTGAACTGCCATGCGGTGTCCTCCCACCGGTAAGTGGACTGTAAGCTAAATTGCCCATGAATAAAGTAGTTTTTAAGAGTCAGAGAGATGTTTTGTTCTAAACATTATATAGTTTTAAAACTGACCTAATCCATTCATAAATCTTAAATGTAACCAGGAATATGACGAGTAAACTTCAATCCTTATTAGGTTGCTATACTCAACGTAATCAAATTTTAAACCTAAACGCTTTGCAGTAATCAATTTCCATAATTAATTTGAGTGTACACTACTGTACAAAAGTCTTGTGTCAGCCATCATTTCTTCATATTAAATGTCATTAAATCAAATTAATTTAAGATTAAATTAAAGGGTGGCATGGTGGGGTAATGGTTAGCACTGTTGCCTTGCACCTCCAGGGTCCGGGTTCGCTTCCCATGATTACCGTTTCTGTGTGCATGGAGTTTGCATGTTCTCCCCGTGCTTGGTGGGTTTCCTCCGGGTACTCCGGTTTCCTTCCACAGTCCAAAGATATGGAGGTTAGGCTAACTGGCCTTCCCAAATTGCCCATAGTGTGTGAATGGGTGTGTGTGTGCCCTGCGATAGATTGGCACCCTGTCCAGGGTGTACCCTGCCCCGTGCCATAAGCTTCCAGGTCCCCGCGACCCTGAATACAGGATAAAGCGGTATAGAAGATGAGTGAGTGGGTGATGAGTGAGATTAAATTAAAGAAATGGGAACAGATGTTTTACTGTGACAGGCTGCAAAGTGCCTAAAAATACTATTTAAATATTGCCTGTTTATGGAACAACCACAGCAGCAACCTCATTTCCCCTCTCGTCTGTTCCAACCACTCAGCATTTAGCCTCACCAGTATACTAATCACCGGCTTGATAATGTGTCATCAACTGCACCTGTTTCTCACCGGTTCATGCCTTAAGTTACAATTTTTTATGCTTGAATGATTCATAGGTCACTGTGTGGCTTAACAAACCACAAGCCTGAGGAGGAAGCCTGGAGAACTATTTCTCAAGATTACATTAAACATACCAGAAAATCTGGCTCTTTGGATGCAAAATATGAAAAAATGTAGGGAGGTGACACATACCACCGAGTGAAGGTGGAGTTAAACGTTGTTGTTGTTGTTGCATTGAACAGCATGTTTATTCAGACACCATAGAGAAAATCACAAAAATGCTAAAAGGGGGTCTGTATCGAGTAAATTCATTGTGCTTTCTGACAAAGAATATTTTATTGCGTCTAAAAGTTGTATGTTGTGGTATGTGTCACAAAGTGACCTGTCCCTGTTGGTTTGCACAGCACTTACACACACATACACACACGACGTCTTACCTCACTCCTCCTCCATAATCCTCATGCTGAGGCGATGTGGGTGCACACGCACGCCGTTTGCATACCGGTTTCACATACACACACAAACATTCATCATTTAATATAAATTAACCAAAAGAGCCTTTAATAAAAAAACATTTAAATGAATTACAGTATTAGGTTATTAGTTTTTCTTGCCTAATACTTTACAGTTAGCATTCCGCACTTAGGCAGGGAATGTTAATCAGGACAAACCCTGACAGTGAAGTGTGATTTATCACTCCAGAGGACATGTCTCTACTGCACTAGAGTCCAATGGCAGTGAGCGTTACGCCTGACAGTGCACACGCCTAACACTGCTGCTCAGCAGTGGAAACTCATATTGTTTTTGCTCTTTCCAGAGACAGCTTGAAGCTGATTGTTTTAAAATTGAAGCCAGACAATTTACACACTCCACGCTTCAGCACTCTGTGGTCCCTGCCACCATGCCACTGAGGTTTTGTTCCAAATTTTTTTTATTTTACAATGATGTCACTCATACTTGGCAGTAGGAACGGCACAAGAATGTGCTCTTTTTGGCAAAGTTGTTTTTCAGATGCATGACCAGGCATATAATTTGGCATGTGTATTTTCACTAGGCATTAAAACATTTTATCAATGAAAAGTATGATGCCATGTTTTTGTTGTTGTAATGGGCACACTCGACTTTTTATAGTGCTGGAATGAAATGGAACACCTCCTCCTTTGGCAAGTTTTTTGCTCTCATTTTCAGTTCAGCGCCTGTACCTGACAAGGTTCAGCGAAAGGTTTTTTTTTTTATCCACATACTGACCTAAGAATCATTCAAGCATTAATAAACATCTAGCTTGAGAAACAGGTGCAGATGAAGACAGATGATTATACTGACGATGCTGAAACCTGAGTACTGAGAACAGATGAGAAGGGAAATGAGGTTGTTAAATAAACACTTTTACAGTTGCAGTAAAACATTTGTTCCCATTTCTTTAATTTAGGGTGCTTTCACATCTACAGCATTTGGTGCGCACCAAACGTGTTTGGTCCCTTGGTTCGGTTCGTTTGTGTTGATGTG
>JAOTQY010000048.1:18607286-18620297 GCA_026413445.1 Dolichallabes microphthalmus
AGAAGAAATATAAAAGATGATAAAATACTTTTTCTTTGTGTTTATTTGATTCCTGTTCAAGACACTGCGATAAGAATTGGCTGTATATTGTTAATATAGGCTACAGAGTTAAATTTTTTTTACAGTTTCGATTGTTTGTGTGCCTTGTGATTTATTTATTTATTTTTTCAATTAAAAATGTGCCTTGGCTCAAAAAAGGTTGAAAAACACTGCTCTAGTTCCCTCCCACAGTCCAAAGGCATGTGGATTAGGCTAATTAGTGTTCACAAATTGAGTGTAGTGTGTGCATGACCTGAGCTGGCAACCCAGCCCCTTAAGTAAATGCCCCAGAAACGACGGATAGATCTTTACTTCAGTATTTTGGGAGTATCTGTCGCCCAATGTGCCGATGGCATGTGGACGGACCAAAAAAAGAAATAAATAACGCCCTCTGATCACATAGCATTTGTTAATTTAAAATGAATCCCTCATAAATTGGCAGTTACTGAATTTAAACAGTTGCAAGCCCCTCCAGGCCTTTTCCATGCATTAATGTTTAAAAAAAATAAAAAATAGCACTGTTGTATTGTCCATTCTGATTGGTCTGAAGATCTTCATTAATTGTCTAGAGTAGAAGGTCTGCCAATATTGCCATCTCTTATTAAATTGATAGTATTCAGTGAACACACTTATCTTGAGGCATCATCACGTACCATCATCACATAATGATTATTTAACAGCATGCATCACACATTTCCTCCGTCAAGCTCATAAACGTGTTTAGCATCATTGAAAGGAGGAACGTTTAACTTGATTGGAAACTTGGTACTTGCTTAACCCCCCCCCCCCTCCCCCCCATTGTTAGCTCAGTTTTTATTACAGATATTTGAGTACCAAGATTAAACCAACCACATCTTTCTCTGTAGCTCATCTTTTGGTTATTACCTGAATGTAAAATTTGTACATACAAATTTGCACTTGGGAAATAAGAAGATAAGAGTACGATGGCAGAGACTCAAAGCACAGTCCCAAATTGAATTGTGCTGCGTCGAGGATTTCAAATGAAAGGCATTTGCATTGTGCTTAATGTCATCGAGAGACATCTTGTAGATATGATCATCCTGTCTCACAGCAGATGGGATCGCGGTGACGCGTTTATATAAACGAAGGAAATTATATTCATCTCTCATGGAAATGTGAACTGGTCCTTTAAGAATTAAAGCCCTGCATTAATTTAGTTAACAAAGACGTTATTGCCGGGTATCCACACCGCTGCCATCAGCGAAGATGAAATTACACGTCTGTGCATATACTATACCTGAAAAACTATCTGTAATAAAACCCAAACAACCTTGGTCAAGATCTACACAACCATTTGGCTACTTTCGCAAGTCAGTTCGAGTTTGTAAAAGGAACATCCTGGCTCAGGTTTGTGCCATTTTACACAAGATATTTTAGCTTTTATATTGAAATCCAAAGGCCTGGCGTGGTTCAGAGACGAATCGTCATGCACCGTGCACCACGAATCCTGTTAAGGGAATCAGCCACCTTTGTTTTATCAATTGGAGAAGATCCTGCCTGAGCCAGCATTGTTCCAGGAGTCTGCTTACAGTTGTGCGTGCATCTAGATAAAGTGCCATCTTTCTCAAATGGAAAGAATGAAAAAATCCCCAAATCCCTAGATCTGTCTGTCTTATGCCTTCTCTTTGAGGAAGGAGAAACTGTGCACAATGGTGTCTTTAGGGGAGTGTATTGAGAGCTTAGCAGAGAAGCCGGGAATCGCTGATCTGAGAAGAGAGAGAGAGAGGAAGATTCTGGGTTCACGGACTGATTGCCTTAAGGAGATGTACAGTAGGAGTCACAGTGTGGAGGTCTTGTGTGACATAGCAGAAGTTAGGGACTTGTTTGCTTTACTACTGTAGTCAAGTCTAACAGTTTGAAAATGTGGATGTTTTTATTATGGAGGGGGAAATTTACTGGTTTTTCGATGTGTAGAGTAAAAAGTAATTTTACTTGTTTTTTCAGAGAACTTGTACAAGCATGATGGGGGTACACTCTGGATGGGGTGCCAACCTAACGCAGGTCACAAGCATACAGACACAGTCAAATCCCCAATCACACACTTTAGGCATATTTGGAAACATCAATCAACCTACACCACATGTCTTTGGACTACACAAGGAAACTGGAATACCTGGAGGAAACCCACCAGTCTTTCATAGGGTTATGCATGTTTCATAGGGTTATGTTAGTTCAAAAGACCACCATTAGAAATTCTGTGTGATCCTGTGGGGCTATTGGGATTCAATGAAAGACTTGCAAAACGTTTGATACGTACCGTTTGTTTTATGCAAAATTTAAAGGTATGTGAAGAATAGTTGATAGCCAGTTTTCCGTATCAGGCACCAGAAGGTGCATTTATAGGCTATGAAACAATAGACTTTATCTTCATATTTAAAAGTAATGCAGGTGACCTTTCAAATGAGGATTTCTTGGTAGGTGTGTGTGCGAATACCATGTATACATTAAAAATAAATCTCATTCGACAACTTTTCATAATGGCTATATACTTAATGACCACTTTATTAGAAACATCTCTATACCTGCTCACACACATGCTCTCCAGCCTCTCATCAATAAAGTGTTTCTGCTCACAGAACGCTTATTATTTTTCTTTTTTCCCATTTTGTCTTTGCTATGGTCACTGCAGTCACATTATTGTCACCCTTTCTGTTGCTGGACAAGAGCGTTTATTGAAGCTTTTGACCTTCATCTAAAACCACCAGGCGGTCATAATGCAGGTTATAGAAATCAAACATTGTGGTGTGTGAGAAATTGATATACAAATAATTGATTTCGCATCATGGTCAACAATATGACCTGAAAATTTCAAAAGGTTTTTTATTATTATTATTATTATTATTATTATAACTAGCTCCTAACATCAGCTTTCCCGCATTCTTGTTCTTCATGGGCACTTGTAATTTCCGCTGTTAGTCACAGTTGGGCATTTTATCCCTGAGAGATTATAAATTAATCATG
Organism: Dolichallabes microphthalmus; assembly: GCA_026413445.1. Classification (NCBI taxonomy): domain Eukaryota; kingdom Metazoa; phylum Chordata; class Actinopteri; order Siluriformes; family Clariidae; genus Dolichallabes; species Dolichallabes microphthalmus. The sequence continues at coordinate 18,610,308 of JAOTQY010000048.1, forward strand.
GTCTGAACAGCTGGTGATTAGTTGAGGAGTTACCTCCCTCCCTCGGTCCTTATTCTTTTAAAGCCATGTTTCTCGAATATAGCCGTTTTCATCAAGCTCTGTGATCTTACTCCAGATTCGTAACCTTCTCAGCTGCTATCTCTTAAAGCAAAGCTACAAACCTGAACTAAGAGTCTGACTGACCTGCTCTGAGGTTTTTACAGGAGTCGACTGAAACTATGCGTTTGTTCCTCCGGTTCTCTCCTGTGATGAATTACTCCATGTGTAGGACGAAAGCAATGATCCTACACATTGTGCTAGGCTCTTGTCTAAATTGCGACTTCCTTTTAGTCGTGGTAGATTATTTAAGAACAGATCAATCTTTTTCACGAAGGAGTCTTGCATTATATTTAATACAGCTTCATTTGCAGTAGTGTTATTGAGCACAGGTGGTGGAACAGTAATAGGTCTGTATTATCTATACAGGTATGTATGAAAGTGGGGTATTATGGAATGCTGTCACTCCGTCATTTTAAACGGCAGCGAGAGAAACCGAGAGAGAGATTTTAGAAAATGAATTTTCCAACACATGTGCTCTATGATTCCTTTATGAGCAAGAGATGAGAGTCCAAAGCCTTTTTAACAATCCTATAAAAGTTTTTGAGATGTGAACATGCAGTGCCTTCCTCTTCTTTATGGCAGTATCTTTGATGCCCATAACGGAAAATTCAGCAAGTTTAAAAGGAAAGACTTGAATAGATTAGAATTTAATTAGAAGTTAGCTTCAACTGACGTTCCTTCATTATTAGGAGTAGTAGTAGTAGTAGTAGTAGTAGTAGTAAAAAGAGGTCAAGTAGTGTATGCCAGTTGATTAGATATACAATAATGCTATGATTTTTAGCAGTTCATATGTACAGTATATACATAATAGTGGTTAGCACTGTGGCCTCACAACTTCGGGGATGATGGTTCGAGTCCGGGCTCAGGTCTGTGCACTTGGTGGATTTCATCACAGTATACTGGTTTCATCCCACAACCCAAACATCATCCAGGTTAGACTATTAGAAGTTTCCAAATTGCCTGTAGTGTATGATTGTGAGTGTGTCTAAGCTGCAGGCCTCCTGTGACACTGGATATGATAAGGTATAGAGAATATGTGAGTGACAGTGAGTCATTTCTTCACTCTGTAGAAGTACAAGTCAATGCTGGCCATGATGGAAAGGCACCAGGACACACACAGCACCACAGCCCGCCCCACACGGGATCTTTTTTTTTTCTTCTTTTTTCCACAGCTTTCATCCAGATACACGTGAAATAATTTCTAGATCTTTTAAGTTTAATTCAGCCAGCAGTGGTGTTGCATTTATGGCATACATTATAAAAATCTGATTGATGATTCTTTACTCACTTACTGACCATCTTTGTGTTATTAACCTAATCTGCATATCTGTGGACGGTGCGAGGAAACTGGAGTACCCGGAGGAAAACCACCGGGCATGTGGAGAACATGCAAACTCAATGGTGGGACAGACCCGAGGCGGGAATCGAACCCGGACCTTGGAGGCCACAGTTTATTAAAAAAACACAATAGGAAGAATTTAACACTAAAAAGGAGAAATACAGTAAAAACCTTTAATATTAAGTTTTGATTTCGATTGGGTATGCTTTGCTATCAAACCAAATACTTCCATCCAAATTGTAATTATTTAATATTGACATGATATCACAAGCAAGCGCTATCACCTAACGATCTGCTAATAAAAAAACTTTCTGGATACCGAATATTATACTAATTATATAATATTATATATTGAATTCTGTACCATCATTGTAAAATGAAACATATGAGTGTCTCCAACATCTCGACAGGTTCATTGTTATCAGCGTTTTAGAATAAATCCATTTCAATTGACCGAAACCTTTGTATGTAAGCGGAGCCAGTGGAGGGATTCAGAAATAAAGACTCTATTGAACTGGCTTGTGTGTGGTCTTCAGACAAAGTAGAGTCTCTGAGAGCAGCAGGCTGCCTGTCTCGTCCCATAATTCCAAGCGTGCATGAAGCCCTGGAGGTTTGGGTCAGTGCTGAGACAGAGCACTTTCTCTGGCACTGCGCATCTAAGCCCCGGCCTCTGCAAGCTAGTCAATACCTCCAATTATGTAGATGTGTGTTATTTAGGCGTAGAGATCAGTCCAGATTAAAACCCAGTCCACATCTAGTGCGGCCGCTTTGGATGCCGGCCTTTTTAAATCAAGCGTGTGGTTTTTTGTGGTATTTTTTTCTCGTTTCTATTTTGGGTCAGTTTCATATGCTGTGCCTTTCATGTCCGTGCCCAGTGTGCTTTGGGGGAAAAAAAGAAGGTCTGTGTAGCTGGCGACTGCAAAAACAATTGTGTCATCCTCGCCGAGACAGAAACACTGAAGCTCTGTCTGTTTTTCGGACGTCTACCAGAGAAAACGGGCTCTGCGTGAACCTCGCCTCCCGAAGCCGTTCGGTGCAGATGTTTTCAGTGAACGCTATCGGTTTCCGAGCGTCCTTTCACACACACTCACACTCGCATGCAGTCGGTGTATCTGACACAGGCATCCCAAGGAAACACAATGTACTAGGGTTTCCTGTGCAACCCGAATCCACTTCGGTGTTCTGCGCAAGAATTTGAAGGCGTGATTGGGATAATGGACTTCCTGAGTCGGTCTAATTTATCTTTTCAGTCAAGCCGAGCGCTTTGAAAATGCAGCGGGGTGGTCTAATGAGTTTTGTCAGAGGTTAAAAACCGATGCAAGGAAGGAATGTTAGACCGGTTTGCTTGCTCAGGCCGATTGAAAGATGTAACATTGGATTTGTTTGGGCATTAGGTAGTTGTTAAATCAGAATAGAGGCGAGCGTTGCCAAATAGGACGGGGCAGCTTTAAAAAGTCCTCCTTTATTAACGCACCTATTTAGTGCCCTAAATGCATTAGTGCTTCTAAATGCACCTATTGTGTTCTTTCTACAGAGGAGTTTCCACACTAGGGACCAGATTCCATGTGGCTTGATTTACAAATGAGGTGGCAAGAAAAACATGATCTAAAAATTTAGTTTTATTCATTTATTTTACAATTTAATATTATTATAAATATTACAGATATGACTGTTTATTAATGTAAAGCACTTTCTCTGTCCATCTACGGTACATCTGATAAAAACTACCATTATATCTCAAATCACATGAACTAGTGAAGACTGGATATCAACCAGGGGTGTAACGGTACCCAAAAGTCACGGTTCAGGATGTACCTCGGGTTTAAAGTCATAGTTCATGTCAAGGCATGAAATAAGATGAATGAGTGTGAGAGAGAGAGAGAGAGAGAGAGAAATTTATTTTAGTTCACTTTTAGACAAAATCGGACAATTTAATTTGATATGTAATACACCTTTTCCCTCAAAAAAATGTTTTTGGCTGAGCTACGAGCCATGAATGCACTGCTGTCTTCACTTCTTCATCACACGTGACTCCTCTTCCTCGTAGGGCTGCTTTCAGGAGACTAAACTGGTGAAAGTCCGATGGTGCAAGATCAGGACCATAGGGAGGATGCTTTAACACCTCAAAACGAAGTTTTTGCAGAGTCAACAGTGTAGGCAGATACACTGTCATGCGAGACCACAATGCCCTTGGACACCAGTTTAGGCTTCAGCTTTTAATAAGCCTCTCACTGTAAGAGCACTTTTGATTGAGCATTTTTCCTGATAACGATCCAATACTGGCCCTTGAGAATCCCAGAAAACTGTACAGTAAGTATTGATGCATTTTGATAAAGCTGATGGTTGACTTTTGAACTTTTTCTTGGTCGGTGATTGAGGATGTTTCTGTTTCATACTCTACCATACTCTTAGTGATGATTCCATGTCTCGTCACCAGAGTATTGGTTCAAATCGCATATCAATCTAAAACAACTGGAGTGGGTCAGTCTCTCACTCTGCAGAGAATTCAGAATCCACCCTATCACCAGCAGCCCAAAAAGCCGTGCTGTTTGGATGGGTGCGGTGGTCTGTTATCTTCTCACCGGTCAGTTACTGTGGCATTAGAGGATCTCAGGAATCTCTGAGCTCATATACAGAGCAAGAGGGCAAATCACACTTTTTATTTCAGAGTATTAGCGTTGCTGGCATTTGGCTGGCTTCATGTGTCTTGGGAAACCGTGTGTTACTCTTTTTTCTCTCTACAGTTTGTACGTAGCTCTGGTATGATAGAGAGAGCTGGCTGGTGGGTGGGAATTGGTTGTTGACCTGATTGGGGAGAAAATGCACCAAAAAAAAAGTATAAAAAACTCAGTCGTACTTTGCAGTACAGTATATTCCCTTTAACTTCCACATAGCGCTTCTCAACCCAGATACTATAAATACAGGTTTTCCAATCGCTACAGTTGTTTATATACCAGACCATATAGTGTTTATACAGTACTGCTTTTTTTTTTTCACCCTGATGAGACCTTTATGGAGGATTCGGCCCATTCATCCCACACAGGGTCGTTATGGGCTTTGCTGTTCTCTCTGCCGTATATCATCAAGAAACAATTCTGTCTTCATCACCTTTCTAACCTCTCCACAATTCGAGTGCTCACTCACACATATTGCTGCCAGACGAGCTCGTTTTGCCGACCTTGCAGATCCGTGCGACGCTGTAGCAGCTCACATCTATTACTAACAAGAAGCGTGTTTATTGTCGATTGGATTCTCACCCCACCTTTTCCAAATGCAGCACTAGCGAGCTAATTTCATCCCAGCATGCGGGAGGCAGATTATATGTTAGACGTGGCATAATTACAGCTCTGGCTGATTAATACGGCTGATGTAATAACAGTGAGCATGGGTTCTGCTTGCAGGAGGATCGTGTAGGCTCCAATCTAAATGTAGAGGTCGTGAGTCTATAGGGCTGTGTGTGTGTATCCACTATTGTCAGTACCACTTGTTTTTCTGTGCATGACTTTGGCATTTTGTGTGGGTGTTGCTGACACATTGTCACACGTTGGTGTACGTTCAGTTCCGGAATTACGCAATTATCAACACAACTGAAACCGAACAAATATTTTGATTACGTTTTCGGAACTAAACATTCTAACCACGTTAATTTTGCTTAAAAAAATTCAATTTTTACTGGATTTGTTCACGCCTGCCATTACTTTACAGTTATTTTCATTTCGCTATTACTTTATGCTTAGCTGTAGTTAAAAAAAAAAAAAAGTTACATAACTTACGTTGTAAATGTACTAAATATTCAGGTTTCTTCAATTAAAATTATAATGTTTTTGCGATTCTGTATCATAATTAAATAAATATCCATATGGATATTTAATTCATTTATTCATTTTCTGTACCGCTTTATATAATTTTATTATTAATTTTTTTTTATGTAAGATTTTTTTTTACAATTATAAATAAACTTGGCAAATAATTTGTTTGTAACACACTTCCTGCTAATGTGTGAACAGTTTATAGCACGCCATGGTTTGGACACATCTTTGAACTCCATGGTCTTTCCTGATTTTTATTTCTTTCTAGATTGTAAAACAATACTGGAGGCATTAAAAATATGCAATGATCTTCTTTGAGCAGTTGATATGGAGATGCGTTGAAACTTATGCTTTGTAAAGACTTCATAACAGCTCTAATCTGGTGACTCTTAATGAGCTTCTCCTCTGCAGCAGAGGTAAGTTTTGGTCTTGCTTTCCTGAGAAGGTCTTCATGTGACCCAGTTTCATCATGGTGCTTGATGGCTTTCGCAAATGCAATTGACGATACTGCTCTTGCAAGAACTGTTCCAGAACAGCTGGCGTCTGTGTCTTAATATAATGACTGAGCTGTTGTTGTTACTTAATTAACTAATGCCATATGTGTTATGAAAAATACAGTATTTTTCTAGAATGTTGAAAATAAATCCAAACGTGTGACTGGTACTGTATGTAAATAAAATAATAATAATATTTTTTTAATCAAATGGTGACACAAGCATTGCCACACAACAAAAGTCATGATACATACCCGAATTGATTCCCCACCGCATCTCTATTACAGATGACTACATTTGGGTAGTATAATTCCAGGTAATATGGGAAAGAGATTCTTTCCATCCAGGCGAAGCAGTAAAGCCAGTTATGCAATATTCTTAAAGTTTCAGCCACAAATCACTGTGACATCATCCTGATGATGGGACACTGTGTTCGAATCTAATATATACTGTAACACTGGCTGGATATTAGTCTTTTGGCTTCTGTTACAATCTGAACGAAAACATATGTATTCATACAGTCATTTTAAATAGCTTGGTGATGGCCTTTATAACCCTTTGCCAGATTAATGAGCTGGAAGATTTGCTTCTCAGAGGTCACCGCTGATGTCTTTTCTTCTTGGCATGTTGTGTTCCGTTCGACAGTGTACTCTACTCAAGTGCTCCTTTGATCCCTGTGCAGGGAGCGACAGTTAAGGGGAAACTCCCTGGACAAAATTCCCTGCGACATCACCACTGCAGACATACTTCACTTCCTCCATGCGTTACCCCGGGAACTTAAACATCTCAAATACCTACTTTGAAAATCTCAATCTCACACTAAGAAATCGAATAAAATATTGATTATATATATGGAAACCAAAAAAAAAAAAAAAGTTTGTTACGAAACGGAATTACTGACTATATAACTTGTGAAGAAATGTGATGGTCATAGGCTATGTAAATATTAACTTAAATGTATTAATAGATTACTTACAATTTGTATTTAGATAATTAAAATCTGTAATAGCGGTATTCTGTTGCCCAGGATGACAATGAATGGCGCAAGTCTCGTGTTAGCTCTGTAACTTTTTGTGCAGAAACATACTTATGATATCTGAATACCCTGAGCGGTCGACTTCACAGGCAACTGCTAGCCGCAACATACATCAGAGCCAAAATTCACACACAAAATTCTTGTGCATTTCCTTAGTTGGCCCTCGCTGCAAATTACTCTCTTAATGATTGTAGAAGGAAGAAATGCAATTGACCTGGTTTATAGTAAGCTACTGTTTATAGTTGGCTTAATATTTGGAAAAAATGACTGCAAACTAAAATCTGTTGTCATTTTTTTAATGATGTTGTGGTTGATGTCATGGTTATTCTGTAGACGTCTCTCAAGATCACCCAGCTGTTATGTAGGCTGTGATGAATAAAAACATGGAATCGAGGTTGGTGTACCTTCTTTTTCTTATAACTGTAACTATTAAAAGAATGTTGTTTTTTTTCTTTTGTTGTTGTTAAAAGCGTAGTCAGAAAAAGTGACATTTATTAAAAAAAAAAAAATGCACCTACAAGGTGAAAAATGTCATAAAAGACATTGTTGGTTGAGGAGATTGAAAAAGAAGCGGTAACAGTGAAGGATCTTTCAGAAGTTGAAGTCGTCACTCCAATGAAAAAAGTGACAAATGAAAGTGAAAACTTCATGGACCCCACACTGATCAGCTCTAGACAGATCGTCTGCACCACACAGGACTTTCAGACTAGAGTCTGATGATGACTGCATTAAAAAAAAAAAAAAAATCCAGAAGTCAATCAAAAAGAGTTGCAAGACAACCTGAAAGTAGTTGTAGCAAAAGTTGCACCGAGGAGACAATTAACTGTGCTAGAATCATCAATCTTTTAAAGAAAAAATATAGAGATATTCAACTTTAAGCAGTTAAACAAATCAACTCTTTGTTACAATAGAAGAGGTGTTGAAGTCCAGTAAGAGGAGTGTTCACGTCAAATTATGTAGAATAACAGAGCACAGCTCTGAGAGTAAAAACTTCCTTTACTGCTCTACAGTATGTAATATACTGTATACAGTGGAACCTGGGATTACGAGTACAATTCGTTCCGGAAGCGGCATCGTATTGCAAAACACTCGTGAATCAAAGTTTTGAAAAATTGCCCTGACACACTAATGCACTTACACAGTGCTTCACTAGTGCTTGGATATCATCAAGGTAGAAAGTTTTTTCAGTATTCTGGAACCATTATTAGACTGCCTGCTTCACACTGGCCTCCCAGGAACTCCTTTAACGGCTCAAATGTGGAAATGGCTTGGAGCGAGATCAGGACTGTATCAGGACCGAGTTCCTGTAATGTCCAAGTGGTGTTCATGAATGATTGTATGTACAGTTCCCACAGACAGATGCATCTGTTCTCTTCTCTTAGCTGAATAGTTATCCATCAGGTATCTTTAAAAAAGGATCACTGACTGACAACGTGGGCTTTGAACCTTCTTTAAAATGTTTGCACCTTTTAAATGTTTCACTGCAGTCTCATCACCGTACTATGATTAAATGTCAGTAAATGTCAATCTGGTTTCCACCTTCGTTCACGGGAAATTTCACCAACAAAGTGTTAATTAGAAAGAAAGGTGAAGCAGTTGTTTAGTCTTTATAAAAATCACAATTTAAAAGATGCAACTTTCTTAGAGGAACTATCATCACGATTTTTAATCGGTAGCCCTTGTGCATTTCAAAAAACTGATCTCAAAATGTAATTTGGAGCATTTTACAAATCAATAGTTCATTTTCTAACAACGTGTATAGTTAAATGTCCATGGACATTTCAGGTAAAAGTCCTTCATCAGCTGTGATGCTGGGAGGCTATAAGAGATGATGATAATCAGATGATGAAGATCACAATTTAAAACATTTGATATAATAAAATCATGACATCTGAGAGTTTTGTTTTAAGCATTCTTCCCTTATTGCTTCTATAACCGTGCAAATGGAGATTATTCATGCTGGGTTTTGGGATTTGAGTCTGGTCACATGACCAGCTTGATGTTTTTAAGACAGATGTTCAAAATGCATGGACTAATATACAAGCGAAAGGTCTAAACTAAGTATTATCCTCTTAGGGAAGTTAAACGTATTTAATGATATTTAAAAAGAAATAAAAAGATGCTATTTTGCTCACGTTTAACTGTACCAGTAATACAAATCAGACTAAAGTAATATAAAGTGGTTAATAGAAATGTGAACGTAAGCAATAATGTAGTGTTAATAAAGGCTTCGGTATTGATTGCTGTCAGCATTTTAACTTGGTATTGTTTGACTTCACACAGATGTGGAACAGCATCTGTCGGTCCCATCTGTCACTCAGACTTTACTTTTTAAGCATTTGACAGTCACAATAAATTTACAAGTATTTACAACACTGGAGCACTTTCATAAAGGTCATCCTTTTTTTTTTTTTTTTCCCCCCTGTTCTGCAGGTTAGCAATTGCTGCTGTCTACTTCAGGCGCTCATCCTCCGACGATCGTAGAAAAACCTGCATTTCTCCAAGGTATGTGTGATTCCTTTGTTTGGATTAGATATGAAACAAGCTTATCTGAAACACGCTGCTTCGAACCACTTTATAAAGTAAACGGTTCAATGTTTTCATTGATGCGCAGCCTGTAAATTGCTTTATCCTGCAGTGAGGATGGCGAACACAGCTTATGTGGAGGGGGAAAAAATGTCTGAGACAGAAATGGTAACACGGTCACTAGAAGCTTGGTGGTAATTTAAAATGTATTGGAGTATGTTAAAATGTCATATCTGTGGTCTTAATAGTTCAGGTTAACATTTTCTCCCGAGATTGAACCTTTTTTCTAAAAGTGTAGAGCCTCATATTTTTTTTATCCAGTAATAACTTTAGGGTATCAACAGACCAACTGAGAGTGCCAGATCTTGTCTGATTTTGGAAGCTACAGTAGGCAGGCTTGGGCCTTGTTAGTACTTGGATGGGAGATAGCTTGGGAATACCAGTTTCTGGTAGCTGTGTGTGGAAGAGGTGTCTTAAACAGTGACGGCCCTGAGTTACTGATCGAAAGGTCAGGGGTTTAAGCCTCAAGTTGCCACTGTTGAGCCCTTTAGCATGGTCCTTAACCCCATCTGCTCCTGGCTGACCCTACGATCTGACCACTCACTGACTCTTAACTGGGATATTGGGATATGTGGGGGAAAAAAAGAAAAAAAAAAAAAAAAAAATATATATATATATATATATATA
>JAOTQY010000048.1:18672566-18683118 GCA_026413445.1 Dolichallabes microphthalmus
ATTTTCGCTCTGTGCTCCGGTATTTCTCAAATTTTTTACCGCATGTTCTCACATTTTTAGAGCCTGCCAATCGGTCGTCACTTTCGATCATCGCTAATGCGTTCGAGTACTCGGTTAATCGAGTACTCGTGCACATCCCTAGTACATTATCACCACCTTTCGTCCAATCAGATTACTCGGTCAGAGCTACCGGTTTGTTAAATTGACAGTACCATCATTTCTAATAGGAAAGTTGAGCATGAATAAAAACTACCATATAAAATCACTATTTATTATTTAAATTATGATGTTAAGAAGTAATGTAAGAAAAGTTTATTATTTAACTTTTTCTAGATGTTTCAGATCAGTATCAAGGGCTTTCCTCACTGTTTTTAGTGATCCTTTTTCTTATTAATTACGCAGTCAGGCATCTCCAAAGGCAGTAGGTTGGTTTAGGTTAGGTGCATGATGATGTATTTTATTTTATTGTATTTTTTCTACCTTCATGCAGCCTGTAACTTATTCTGTTACCCTTGAGTGGATTATTTAGTTCCGACCCTTAAAGGATTCTTAAATTAGAAAGCAAAAAAAAAAGGGCTTGAAAGCCTCGAATCTGGAATATATTCGCCAGTCACCTGATCACGAATTCCGTCTGTAGAAGCTCCTTCAGTCCGCCTTCATTTTAAAAGATGGTCCTTCTCTAACAATGTTCAAGGACCAGGCAGTGATTTATCATGAATTCGGTATCATTTATTGATAAAACTATCCTACTGCGCATCACAGTCTCGCACCTTTTAATGATATCTGATCCGACTGCACGGCTGCAGAATATATGACTACACAGTAAGACGGCGTTGCACAGTGTGGAGACCCTTAGTCCAGCCCCATACTGTCTTACTTATACCAGAGGTCTTTCTCATTGTAGTTAAAAATAAAAGTGATATAATAATGAAAACTCTCTTTCTGCTTCTTTCTTTTGTGTGTGTGTGGGGGTGTGTGTAGGCTGTGACACTGACGGAGGCTTTAAACAAAGCGCGCTGTACTGTTCTGGGCTCTCGATGAGATTTTTGAGGTTTCTATCTTGAAAAAATAAAGAAAATAAATCCCCGAAGGCCGTATTAAGATAGGTTTATGAGTAGTTCTTGCAACACGTTGCATCAGATTTCGCAATATGAGCATCTATGCAATCTGTGTTTAATCTGTTCAAAAGTTCTAGCATGTGTTTATCAAAGGAATAGGATGTGTGAAGCTTGTTGAGAATACACTTGTGGCCATGGGTAATGTTTTTGAGCGAAAGCGATTCTCACGTCGAACACAGCAGTTCCTCTCAGCCAGAAAAGTGGAAGAGTCTCCTTGCGAGTTTTGTTGTTGAAAAGCTGGTAAGTCAATGGTGCATAAATCCTTACCTCAGCATACACGCAGAGAGAGAGAGAGAGAGAGTCAGCCATATTTTTCAGCATAAATGGTGCCGGGGGTGATGGAGAAATAAAGGAACGTCAAAGGGGCCGTGTAAAAGGCAGGGGGAAGGCGGCCGAGCTATAAGGTGTCAGTTTTTTGGCCATTCGTCCTTGCAATGATGGACTCTGAGACTGAGGTCGTTTATTGCCATGAGCAGACCCTTATATTCATGCATGCCGGTGATTTATGACTGCACCTGGAGGAAAATAGTAAAGCTTGTGTCGGACGGGGAACGGTTACTACCACTTTGTGTTAATATATTCTCACGTGTACAGGTTCGAAGTGTCATTCTTCGTTTCGGTGCAGGCGTTTGGATTTCCATTTAGAAATGATTTTTTCCCTCATTTCACTTCCGTGAAATATCCACCTCGTCTGCAGTATAGCCTCCCCTAAAAGCAATCTCGCATAAACCTGTCCGATCCAAAATTCATATCCAGCCCACTACAACTTTCCACCAGTCAGACGTTCGCTCTTGCAGAGCGGTGATGAACAGCCGGTCGTCAGATATTAAACCCTCCTTCTCAGCACAAAAAGGCTTTCGCACCTCCGCAACCTCCAGCTAAGCTCAGCTCCTGATAGCAGAAGAACAGCACTGTGGACTCAGCATTTCTGCTCTAAAGTCTGTTGCCGCCGCCGCTGCTGCTGCAAGCTCTCCAGCCGGCTTAAATCTCTTCCTCTCGCCGCACAAACACGCAAGAGCACTCTTACGAAGGATGTACTGCTGTTGTGTTCCCGGAGCTCATAGCTATGTCATTTCTAAACCTTCGTACTTTTAAAAGTGTTTAGCTCATCACCTTCCAATCCGCTCAAGAGCTGATCAAGAATGCAGGATGTTGGTATATCAAGTGTTAGAAAGCAGCAGTTAGTAATTAACACAGGTTCTTTGATGAATGTCAAGAAATATAGCTATTGGCAACATCTGTAATTTATTTTTTATTATGTATTATTTCACATTCTATAGTGGATCTTCTGTTTTGTAAATAAAGAAGCTCATCAGGACAGGAAGACACTATACAAACATATGTACACCCATCTGTGCTTTTTCGACTGTCTTATTCCAGATGTTTTCCCCCTTTGCTGTTTTGATAACCACCAGTCTGGTTGGAGAAGGCTTTGACTAGAGTGTGGCTCTGGAGATTTGTGTTCGTTTAGCCACATGAGCATTAGTGAGGTCTGGGGTGGAGTCGGCGTTCCAGTTGATCCCGAAGGCGTTTAGTGGAGTCGAGGTCACGGCTCGGTGCAGACCGCTCGAGTTCCTTCACTCCGATCTTAAACCATGTCTCCACTGAGCTCATTTTGTGCAATGTCATAAAGAAACAGGTTTAGGCCACTTCTTTGTAGTGAATGGAAACACATAGACATTCTATTCAACTGTGTACTTTGAACTTTGTGGCAACAATTTGGGAAAAGACCTAGACCAAGTTTGCATTTCTTCAAGTTCAAGACCGACATGTCTCAGAGTGAAGGTGTTGCAGGAGTTGCTAGTTTTTACTTTAAACCAGGTGGTCAGATTTGTAACTTGCTGATCATATGAAAAGCCATGTTTATTCAAATTATAAGCTACAGGATCCTCAGTAACTGGTGCATCCTAGTAAATATCACAATGGTGTAATTGACTAAATTGTGATTAATGTATATTTTGTGGAGTTGAACCACCTCAGGTTTGTGTTGGAGTGAGACTAGAGCATTTGCACCATGAATTAATGAAAATATAATATTAAAAAACAACTTACAACTAGGGTAGAATATAAAGTATTTTAGGGTTGAAGGCTATCCGTACGTTCACATTAAACAATTCCGATTGTTGAACCCAATATGACCCAAATCAGATATTTCTAGGGCTGTGTGAACACTCAAATCTGATATTTCTCAAATCAGATCGGTCACGTTCATGACAAATACATAATTTTTAACATAAACCTTGCTTTTCAATACATTTTGTCCATCTGTCAACAAGCTTTTGTATTCCCTCATTAAAAAAAGTTTTAGGTTGAGCTGCCAAAGTCAGATGAAGGCAGAGGAGTGTGAACATTAGTTTATACGATAGTATATCCAACACACGTTCATGTGTCATGAAACGGCAGACCAGAATTTATGCAACTTATCGGATCTGCACATGCGTAGGGTGCTTGCTGACAGCACCGGCAGCGCAGGGATTCCATAGCAGTGCATCAGCTGCTTAAACAGCTAAAGCGAGGCATCTGGCTTTTTCTTCCTTCTTCTGGATCTCAGCAAATACAGCTGACCAACTGCTTGCGTCTTCCAGAGCAAAATCCTAAGCGTATATTACACTACGAAACGTGTCCGTGATCTCATTCTTGTGGAATTGAATTGCACACTCATGATCGTAATTTAAGATATACAACACCATCTGTAAGATTTTGGAATTAACTAAAAATTTTACGTTAGTGTGAAGTAAGTAGAATGAAGGTGTGAGATCACGTTTATTAAGTGGATTTCAATTGCACACTCATAAGCGTGTGTTACAATAAAGTACGACGCCATCTGTTGAATTTTTATAAGAATTTATGGGGTTTTTTCAAGGTCAGTTTATTTTTTAATGCTATAACGGCATTTTCCATAAAAATTTTGGGCCGATTGCAATGAAACAAAACCTATATGTTTCCTCAAGTTTATTAAAATCTGTTCAGTAGTTTTTATATGATGCATGCACAAACAGACAAACAAAAATACCACAAACATCTTGATGTATTACTCATCTTACGTCCCCCCCTGCCATGTATAGACATGCCAGCTTGACAGTTTTATTATATGTATAAATACAGTATATAGTTTGAAATAAATCTGTTGTCTCATAAACTCATGATGTGTTGTACCGTAACCCAGGTGGCATGAGTATGGAAAATCATAATTGAGCAATGTGGCATGAAATGTGAATGTACCCTAAAAGACTAAACCGTGGCTTTGACAATGCCAGGGTCTTACGTTAAGCATAGAACCGCCACTGGCTCTTTAATTTGTCTTTAGAAGTCAAATGCACAGCTCTGTTTTATAGTGCAAAATAAAAAATTTGCAAATTTAACAGCTGTCACTATTTAGACATCAGTTTATTAGCTGTACATTATCTGCAAGGTATTGTATTTAACTTGACCTTTACTGTATATGTTTCTGTTTTACTGCAGCTATAGATTTTAGCTTTGTCGCTTAAAGGACACCTGTAGTGCTTTATTCACAAAGAGGCATCAGAGGCAGTTTTTAGCGCAGTACCTGTCTATAACTCTCCGACAGAGACCTGCTTCCTTACTTCACACACTGACATCCTCTTAGATCATCATGATTTCCAGGCTGTGGAAAGCAGTCTTGGCCGTAATGCCTTTGGTTATTTATAGAGAAGTCCTGCTGTATTCTGACCCGAGGGCAGACGTGCTGCTCGTCCTGTCAGACAGCCATATACTCTGATCAGTGCTGCCATAAACCCAGTGATTTAAAGCACGCAGTTTTTCAGAGAAACTTTCCTAGGGACTATCTTTTAAAGACCGTTCTTTTTTTACCCCATAGAGTTTGTTAGAACAGTTTCAGTGAGCTTTATGATGCCTGTCATATTAAAGTATGCAAGCTGATGTTTTTCAGCACTTCTAGTAAAAGTTTTGAGCGGCTTAAGACTTCGTTAAAACACTATGCTTTTCAGAGCAGATTTAGAAGAGGTGCAGTGATAGGAGGCAGAAGTATCTCAGTGTAATGAACGTCTTTGAGAGAGGGCAGATGTTGTTAAATCCTAATTATTTGTTTGTATCATATGTATGAAATAGATGCACACTTTCCTCAGTATGATTAGGGTCCAGTTTCCCAAAAGGAGCATTAACATTTGATGGTTACAATTTAAGCATTATATATACTGTATATCTATCTTATCTTATCTTATCTTATCTTATCTTATCTTATCTATGCATACATACAGTGGAACCTTGGATTACAAGTATAATTTGTTCCAGAAGCTGGCTCGAATTTCAAAACACTCGTAAATCAAAGCAAATTTCCCCATATGAAATAGTGGAAACTCAAATTATTTGTTCCTGTGTGTGTGTGTGAAGCTAAAGTAAGAGGAGAGGAGGAATCAGATCCCCCCCCCTTCTTGTCTTACACAGTTACACAGTAACCCTTCTTCCTCTTTTACTTGAGTTTTTTACACACACATTTACATACACATACATACACATTAATGCAAAGACTGTCTTATCGAAAAATTAACAAGGAACATCGCTAATAACACTCACGGAATCATTGCGGTCAAGTCCTGATAGGGTATGTACTCTGATTTTAGACGATGGATGTGGGGATTTGTGCTTGTTCATCCACAAGAGCGTTAGTGATATGACACACTGATGTTAGGAGATAGTCGGTGTTCCAGAGGTGATTATATCAGGATTCTGAACAGGACACGCAAGCTTTTCTGCTCCAGTTTCGGCACTTGTCATGCTGGGGCAGATTTAATTGTGCCTCTTAGTGAAATCATAATACTGCAGCATACCGAGACATCCTGTACAATTACAGTATGTGCTTCCACCTTTGTGGCAGCAGTTCAGGAAGACCCACGTATGGGTATGATTGTCGGGTGTACACAAATATCAAAAATGATCTCAATAGGTAGTTAGCAAACTCGTATAAAATGGCACCAACCAACAAGCTTGCTTTAAGATGTTTATTGCTACCTATCAGCACTATGAGAGGAAAAGCTTCTAGAGCTTCCACTCCTTCCACATGCGTGAGCTCACAGACACATTGGCTTTGATGACACCTGATTGATGTCAGAGAGCAAAGTGCTTCCCGTCCCACCCCGCTGAGAGAGAGAGAGAGCTCGGCCAATCAGCTCTCTCTAGGCCCTTGCTGCGAGAGGCTAACTAGCGAGGGCGAGCACTTTACCTTTGCACCACTCGGCGGCTCTCTGTTTTCATTCTATTATATTGGATTCCTTGTTAATATGATATTGAACGTCACAACCTGAACTGTACAGTCAAACCTGACCGTTAGGGTTTAGTTGAATTTTTCCATATTGCATCAGCATTTCACACAACCAAGAATAACAAGCAACAAATTGATACCAGAATGGCTAATCATGTCAAATCTAAATCTGATTACAAGCACAACTTTTTGGCGTGACGACAATGACAATTTCAGTACCAGAGCTTCCCCAGCAAGTCACTCATATTATAGAGATAAGAGATCTGAGCACAGAGAAGAAACTGCTTTTCTCCCAGTGTAACTCATTTCACCTGTGTGTGTGTGTGTGTGTGTGTGTGTCTGATTTGTTTTCTTTCCTCTGCTTGACATCGGTTTGACAATATTTCAAACCTGGTGCTATTTTAATAAAGCCCACACTGAAGGCCTTGTCACTTTTAAGCAGCTTGAGGGACTTAACATCTCCGACACACTGCCTGTGCGTCTGAACAGCCAGAGAATGATGGTTTCTTCTCTAATCAAAAATGTCAAGTGGTGAGTTTGGTGAAATATTGTGCTGCTTTAGACTTATCATAATCGGAGGATTTCAAAACCACCTAAGGTAACGTAACTCAATGTCAGCATGTAGTGTTGGTTTCAGGCTTCTGCATAAACCAGGCTCCTCTTGCTTACAAACAAAAATACACCTGAATGTATGAAAGACATCATGTCTAGTTAATTTTAAAAGGATCTATAGTCATTTTGCGTCACTTAAATCATTAAATGTCTAGATTTAGTATTTAAATTATGAAAACATTTAAAAAATTATAAAATGCAACAAAAATCTTAGCTGTATTTTAGCTGTTATTCGATTAAAAAAAATCTAATTAAACACAGTTTTTGGGATTAATCGCGATTAGTCACAATTTTAAAGTAGTAGATTTACTAATATTAGTGTTAGACAAGAAATGCAGGACAAACTGGTTAGAGGAAACTTTATTATGCAGAGATTATGCAGTTTTATATTATCTCATATTGTAAGAGCCATATCGTATTTGTTATGAATTTGTTGTTTATTTTATTCTATCTTATTCTATTTATCAGTTAAGCACTAAGCATTCTATTTATCATTTAAGCACTCACTGTTATGTTTGTTAGTTAAGCATCCATTTTGACTGTCGTAGGTTGGTCTGTGATGTCACTCCACTGTTACACGAATTTGTATGACTATTGCATGGTAAAATAGCTCAGTTTGGATGCGGAAGTTTTCGCGAACACAAGCTTTTGACCGTAAGCTAACCGTAACGAGAAACAACAAAGAAGCTGTTAAACCGTAAGGTAATCTCGAACCATTTTGATACAGCAACAGGTGTTGTAACCACAGTGGATTTACTCAAGACGACTGTATGAAGTGTTGAATTTTTAATGCTGGAAAATAAAATACGAGAGACAAAGAACTCAATGGACTTCGTGTCGTAAGTAACGAATCTGACCCAAAGATACGCGTCAAAACTAGTGGAATAATACTACCGCATCCACACATAATAACATTTAACAAATGTTAAATTAAAATCTCTCAGACCTTCAGCAGTATCATATTATTTCTGTCTTTTCCTATAGTTGTGACCTTGACTGTCATTTCCTTTTCAACTTTGAGAAATTGGTTAGCGCATGCCTCAGCAAAATGTCTTTATGTATTTTTAACACACAGGGAGAATGAGTGCAGTTGCTATTTGTCATTGATTAGGTGTGGCTTCTGCCAGCTGCCTCACTTTCATAGCCTTTTAGGTTTCATACAGTTCATGACTTCTTGTAAAAATTCCCCTTCGAAGGTAGAGAACACAATTTTGGTTTTATCCAAACTCACATCTAGAAGTTTTAACAAAACTTGCCATTCAGCACACCTGGTGATGTTTCCTCCGTCATCTTATTATCCTGAAATTATGGGAAGGCTTTAATAGGCAAAAAAAACATGTTAAAGTTCCTAGATTAATCACATCTTAACGCGTTAATCTTGATAGCCCTCATTTATTTGAATACGTTCCTGCAAGAGTGAAATGCATTTACATTGGTTGGAGAAATACATAAACAGCATTTAATTATCAGTCATGTAAACATCAAGATTCAATTATTTGTCACATGTACCTTACAGTGTTTCGCAAATAGGAAGCAAACTAGGATTTTTTTAGGAAGCTGACGTCAGAGAGTAGTGTCAGCCAGGATACAGTACCCCGGAGCAGATCAAGGGCTCAACAGCGGACAGCTTGGCGATGATGGAGTTTGAACCCCTGACCTTCCGATCAGTTACCTAGAGCCTTAACATTACCATCATGTCATGCTTGTATTGTGTGTTGTTGGTCGTTTTTGAAAAGCTGGTTGGTGAGGAACACCACTTTTGTCCCAACAATAATGTCTCCTAGACCATCCACCCCTCTTTAAATACAACTAAGATTTCAGCTCTAGCTTTGACCTGTGGTTTGACTATGATTGCATTTCAGTATGGTTCGATTGCAACACAGTGATTCAATATACTGTACTGGGGAACTGCATTGAGTTTTGACACTGAAGCCCTTTTCAGACATGGGATACAGAACGCTGCCGGCTTCATCAAACCATTAAAGCAGCAGCAACTTTCTGTCATGCAGGGATAGTTCATTTTTGTATTAATGTTCCTCACAGCTTCATTCATTCATTTGTTGTTATTATTATTATTATTATTATTATTCAGACATGTCCTAAAGTGAGCCATATCTGATATTTGCCGTTTTTTGAGCAAATTGACAATACATTCACTGATGTATAATGTATGAGGCCAGACCAATTTCCAGACATGTTTGTGTTTGCTTTTGTGTTGCTCAGAATTCCAACAAAACAATTATTTGTTGCTGCCAGGCAGCTCTTGGCAGTTCTTGAATAATATCCGGGATTAGGGCTCAGTCAGGGTTGCCAGATCACACTGACAAAATCCTGCCCAGGCAGGGCTGAAAACATAAAGATTAAGAGTTATCCATAAAACTTAAGAGTCGTTTGTGGAAGTAATGACAATGCTGTGTATTAGTTCACCATCATACTTGTCTTTCCCTCTGACAGAATTTTTTACCTAGTGATGGGAGGTTTGCCATTTTAAATGAGTTTGCTTGTAATTTCCTAATTCTGTTAATCCCATGAAATGGGGCGTGTCCTATAAAATGGGGCGTGTCTGTTGAACCCTCTCAATAAGGGTATTGTTTTCTATTTTAATTTCTATAGTAGGCGTCTATAGTAGAAACAGAAGATACTCAGCGTTGTGTGTTGCAGAAAGGACATTACTGTGTAGAAAGCACTAAGTACGGTTTGACCCACCTGTGAGTTGTATACTTGCCTGTGACACAGAAGAAGTTTTTGAAAAGTCAGTGGAGTCCGTGCTTGATGTACACGAGGTGGTTTGTCCTTGTTTTGCATTCCAGGCTCTTTTTTTTTTAGTTTGTGATTTGAAGGCAAGTGTTTAGAGACCTAATGCTTTCACCAACACAGGGTTTATTCTGCATGCATCACATCTGTGTTGATCACAGCTCTTTGGTGTGGTTAGTTTGTGCCTATGATTTTTGGCAGAAAAGAGATTTGATCCTGAATTGACCAAAACACAATTTAACCCAACACACCCGAGTGCATGCGGAAATGTAACGTGAACGTCTCCATCTTGCCTGTGCTTAGGTGATTTTTTTAATGATTTTTTTTTATGATTTCTGCATACACTTGGCAAAACTTTTTGAATTCTATTTCTTAATATTACATGAACATGATTCACACATGGATGTTCAGTTAAAAAAATTTCCTACTTTTAGGATCACTTAATTACGTGCCATGAGAAAAGATCCGAACCCCAATAGCAACCCAGGCAGGAAGTAGAATAATGGATGTAAAGTCACTCTTAAAGTGGTTGAAAATATATGGAGAAGATACAGTGGTGTCTGTGGTCAAGGCAACAAAGAAGAAGAAGAAGCACATTAAGGTCATGGAGGGGCCAAGCCAGTCTCTAGACCTTAATACTCTAGAACCGGGGTACTCAATAGGCGGACTCCGGTCCGCATCCGGTTAAATCTGGACCGCCGCCAAAACAAAAAAGAAACATGAAAAACGAGAGTGATTCGTTCATTTTCTACAGGGCGTGCATGATCAGAACTCGCGCGGCCCCCCAGTCACATGATCAGAACTCGCGCGCACCCCCCCCCCCCATCGC
>JAOTQY010000048.1:18745438-18758214 GCA_026413445.1 Dolichallabes microphthalmus
ATAGGTCTGTTACTGAGGATGACCCAAGATTTTATAGTCGATGGTAAAGAAAATACAGAAGAATTAGGTTTACAGTAAGTATGATTTGAAAACATGGTACAAATGCAAAAACCATTGTATCTGGATGATGACATGAGATTAGTGATGATTCATTGTACTGTATGTACACTGTTTATAATTGTGTTCAGTACATTTTATTTGTCAGGGTACCAGTGTTTCAGTGTCTCATATCAATCAGATCAACATTAGAATACAACTGAGAGCTGGCACACATGAACACATGACCACATGAACACATTCTTTCACAGCTGGAAGTGTTGGGTTCACTCATTGTAGGACATTGTATGAAAATTCTGATAGCATAACAAACAGTTTCAGTCCTGCATCTTCTCATCCATCTGGCATTCTCCTGTGTCACCAGCTCTGATCTCACTACAGCTCTGTGTGATACAACTGCTTGGCTTTTATCATGTTCTCCTCCACTAGATAGAAACACAGAGAAGACAATGTGATTAAACAGAAGTCATGATTTATCAGGTATCATTTACTAAATTAAAGTGTGCATCAACATTAAGTAGTTTTATTCCTTAATGTGCTTAATGTGTGTTTTTTCCTGTTCTTCTTTTAACAAATTTAAATAAATCTTAGAGGTCTCTGAAATGTATCCGTTAATGCTGTTATCTGAAACACAACTTGTGCATATTCTTGTATAATATGATTAAGCAATCGTGCATTCTGGCATATCTGAAATTCCTTCTGAGTTACTACTTCATTCCAAACACATTGTTTTAGCATCTGTAGCCTTAAATCAACAGCCCCAATGCCACTTTGCGGCAGTGCATTTTTCTAACCAATCAGAATGCAGGGACCCCTTTTAAGTCACTCTTTCTGAATTTCACTTTTTCATGCATTTTGCACCCATATTTCTGATTAACAGCAAAGGGGCAAAATAAGGATTTTCAGTATAAATCGAACTATTGTAATTCACGACTGCATCCATAATGTTTAGCAATATAAAAGAAAAAAAAAATCTAAGAGCAAAAGAAGATTAGGCTAGCCTTTAGCAGTTAACAGCAAACCACCGAAATAGCTTTTCTTAAGAACTGAAGAAGGGGCTAGGTTAACATCATTTAGCGCTTAAAAATGGCACCCGGGAAACGGCAGAACAGGGCAGAGCTGAGCAACAAGCTGGCGGTGGAACTCATTCTATATGATGTCACATTAAAGGAAAAATATTTTTGACTTATGTAAACTCCAGCCAATTTAAAAATGGAAAAAGTAAAAACAGCATCCTAAATTAAACCTAATCTCTAAAAATGAATATAAAGGCAACGTTGAATAATATGTCCCCTTTAACAATCTGCACACATTTTACACGTAAACTTACTGAAGTGTTTATGGATAAATTGCTTCTACAAGATGTCTTCTCTTAAGATGTCAAAAAAGAGTTAACTTCCCAGTTTTCGCTCACTTGGGCCAATCACATCATGTCACATCACTATTTAAACCACACTAGTTCTAGAGTAACACATACTGTATGTGCTACAGAGCTATTGTCGTTACAGATATACAGTAGTAGGATTTCATTCTGTTTAATATAAAGCTACAAGGTTACCAGAAAACATGAGAACATGTTAATAGCAGAAACCACAGGAGAAAGCTGCCCAGGTGTGTTGTGCCATATAGGTACTATTAAATAAAATATGTGAGCTTAATCAGATACTCACAGAACTCCATGTCGTTAGGTTCATAGGCGTACTTTCGGTTGTGGTACTTGCCAGTGATGTCATTGCGCACGACCATAGTGGGATCTGGAGTAAGGAG
Organism: Dolichallabes microphthalmus; assembly: GCA_026413445.1. NCBI lineage: Eukaryota > Metazoa > Chordata > Actinopteri > Siluriformes > Clariidae > Dolichallabes > Dolichallabes microphthalmus. The sequence continues at coordinate 18,747,263 of JAOTQY010000048.1, forward strand.
AAAGGATGTACAGGTTAGTCATTACAAAAAGTGTACAAAATTTACTTTAAGATTTAATGATAATGAAAAGATCTGATTTCTAAAGAAACATGAAGAATTTACATTTTGTTTGCATTTAATTTAATTTAGTGATTCTTAACTGACATATGATTATATTTAACAAATTGTTTTAATAGAAACTTACGAACAAAAAGAATTCTGGGAACGTAATAGCCATCAGGAGCCAAATTAGCATCTGGCGTTTCATGCTGCAAATAATTTTCAGGCTGGGTTAGACAGTGAAATATGCTGTCCACTGATGTACCAAGAAAGAGTTTACGCTCACTGGACACTTTATTAGGAACACCCATATACCTGCACATTTATGTCATTATCATATTAGAATGGTGAAAAATGTGATCAAGCTTTTGACCATGGATGAGTATTTTTCTGAACTTCTGATCTGATCTCCTGGGATTTTCACACATAACACTTTCTGGAGTTTTTCAGAACAAGAATTATGGTGTACTTACAGTTAGAAACACTGTCTAGTGAGCAGCAGTTCTGACTAGTGTTCCTAGTGCTCAGTGAGTGTATAACTGCAAAGTGAGCCCGTCACTGATTGTAGGACTTGTAAAACTTTACCACTATGTTGACCATGATGAAATCTTCTTTGGCCATTTTTTGGATGGATTTGCTCTCCGCAAAAGCCTTCTTAAGAGCTTCATGTATGAATAAAAGAGATAAAAGTATGTAAGAAAAAATCAATGTGGTCCTCACATACAGATGCGTGAAATGTAAAGAAAAAAAATCAGTGGCTTGGTTATGTTGTAAAGGCGTTGTATATGAAAATTACACCCCTACAGGAGGTTTTAGAGTGAAGCCCCACCACCATCATCATAACACCAAATTTCATAAGAATGGTTCTAGACAAACACTATTAGCAGCTTATGTAACACCTTACTATGACTTACATTTATGCATATTTTTCCATACTTCATCCATACTTACCTGCATCATATCATAAACTATACATTTTAGTCATTTATTGATATTAAAATAATTAACAAATATAATAAAACTACAAACCTTGACTATATGGGCATTCGTCTAAGTGATGAATTACCATCAGCGGCTTGTTACTGTAGAAATATAATAAAAAGCACATACACTCACTATGTAATCTGCAAATACAGTATGAGCAACTAAGGGTTGATATTTGGCTTTGCAAAAATGTAACACCGTACCTCTCCTTCATTTTGATCAGCCCCTCCTCATACGTATGCGCCCAGGAAATTTCATCACCCCAGCCTATATAAAATAAATTTTTAAAAAGTCCACCTGAGTGACACATGCAAGGAATAAACTATACTGACCTACTGCTTGTCCAAATGACATCATCCCACGTGTGGTGAAAAATGTAGTGAAAAGGTTTGCAGCACCTAAGGTTTTCACCTACTGTATGCCCAAGGTGTATATAATATTTTAACACAACTTTCAGCTCTCACTGTCCAGAATGCAACATGTGATACCTGACATACTGTATTGTAGGTAGGACATGACAATAAAAAAGATTTATCAAAAATTAAGATATTATTAAATTCCTCCCTGAATATTTCGCCTAAGAGGCTATATAATAATAATAGCAGTTTTAATAGCAGACACGGTGCATACTACATCATTTATGTAATTTAAATTACATTCAGTCAAAAGAGCAAATATTATTTTCTAGTATTACTTTATACACTACAGGTATTCCTTGTGATAATGAAGGAAAAATCAATGAAATTCACTGATCTTACAATTCGCTACATCTTACATTAGTGTCCTTTTTATGTACTAAACTTCTCAATCGGTCAGAATTATTCACTCATCCCCAGCATACTACTACTATTATATTTACTATTTTATATAATATTAGATAATATTATAATGTGTCCTATTAATAGTTAATAGTGCTATACAGTACTTACTATCCACACTTTTTCCAAACATACTAGATTTCCTGTTACATTTCTCATATTGAATGATTTTACCTCTTGAAAGAGTCTGGTCTGCTTTTGTTATTTAAACTTTAAAACCACATCACAGTAGACTTGTTTTTGCAATATATAACAAAATTTTCATTATCTATCTATCTATCTATCTATCTATCTATCTATCTATCTATCTATCTACAGTATCTATCTATCTATCTATCTATTAATCTAATCTAATCTAAAGTTAGTCGTGTTATGTTTACAATCTACATTTTTTTGCCTTTCAAATGTGATATTATTTCTAAGATTAAATTAACTTACCGTTTGAGAGTATCTGGGCTGCTTTCTTTTTCTTCATAAAGGCCACCTCACAGGACAACAGCAGCAGAAACACACACAGGTACCAGTGGGCCATGATTACTGTGTACAGAGTAAAGAGACAGACTAAGAATATGCAGTATGCACATACTGGTGAGATTAGTATTGAGTATTTTTTTCTGTCTTTATCCATATTGTTTTCACATACCAGTATGGTAGCTGTTAGACTAGCTCTGTGAAAAGTCCCTCAAAAAAAAAAAAAAAAAAAGGTGTGGGTGAGGGAGCTGTTGGACATGAAAAACTGGTTTAAAGTCACATACAGTGTTTAGACAAATCATTTCCATGTATTCTTCATTTTTTATTTTTAAACGTTTGCGTTTGAGATTTGGCATAAATTAAATATTGACATATTTATTGGCAACTTCATGCCAACATGGCCTTACACAGATTGGAGTCATTGCTGGCATCCTATTTTTTCTTTCTTTCTTTTTTATGTAAATCTTTTGCTAAATGAAATAAAAATAAAATCTCAAAAAGAACTTCGAGAAGAACATTGTAGAATAAGTTTTCCAAAATGCTTCCAAAACAAACATCAATTTCATATGAATTTACACAGAATACACCTGATACTACTAAACCTAAAAAAAAAAGAAAGCAGTGTTATCATAGTTAATATTGACTTTGCTTAGTTTATTACTTTTGCACAGTAATAAATATTTATAAAATCTAATTCTCATCCCTAATTTTAGCTAAGACTAAGATTAACGATTAGATCAAATTTATGGATACATTGGTTTCCTGGTAAGAATTTTAACTCTAATGAAGCAGAAAACAACAAGAAAGAAAAACGATGTTATTAGCAAAGTACCAAAGGCAAGGTCTACTCATAGCATATTCATATACAGTAAATATTCCATAAAATAAAACTTACTGAAGTGAAACGTCAGATCCAAACCGGCTGTCCCTCACTCCAGTTTGACAGACCCCTGTAGCTGCTCTTATACTTACAGTATAAAACCCACCAGACAGGTCTGACACACAGCTATTCTTCTCTACCAACAAAGGAAAGCAAGACACGGCATTAATCATTTGACATGAAAGTTTAAATGAAATGGAAAATTCATTGGAGGACTTTAGGCAATAAAGACTTGTTGTGGCAGAGGGGGTGTGTTCTAGAGTCAGTCTTCTATCCGCACACACAGCCACCGCTTAAATATAAAAACCATTATATTTAACAGTTTTATTTATAGCTTCATTACCACACATGAAGTTTACATTATTTGAAAAAGTAATTAATACATAAATAAATTAATAAATACATTGATGAATAAATAATCTGATTTAAAGAATAAAAAAATAAAAATGACAAATAAAAGAGTCTTATTAACAACAACAACAAAAAAAACGAGCTTCTACAACTTCCGGGTTGCACTCTTTATGTTTAATGTTATTACTTTTATTGGTGGCATGGTGGTGTAGTGGTTAGCACTGTGGCCTCGCACCTCCAGGATCAAGGTTTCACTTCCCACCTCGAGTCTGTGTGTAGGATGTTTACATGTTCTCCCAGCGCTTGGTGGGTTTCCTTCGGGTACTCCAGTTTTCTCCCACAGTCCAAAGACATGCAGATTAGGCTGATTGGCATTGGCAAGTTGCGTGTGGTGTGTGAGTGAATGTAAATACGTGTGTGCCCAGCGATGGCACCCCATCCAGGTGGTACCCCACCTCAAGCCCTAAGTCTCCAATTTGGAAATGGCAATTAGCCTAAAAAAAGGGACTACGGGAGGAAACCCACCAAGCACGGGGAGATGGGAACCGAGCCTGGTCGGGAATGGAACCCGGACCCTGTAGGTGCAAGGCGACACTGCTAACGACTATGCCACTGTGCCATCTGGTACACTCATTCACTCACCCTCTATACCGCTTCACCCTGTATTTAGGGACCTGGAGCCTATCCCGGGAGGCTTAGGTCATGGGGCGGGGTACACCCTAGATCCAGCGCCAATCCATCGCAGGGCACATACACATACACACACTCACACACCCATCCACACACTACGGGGAATTTGGGAACGCCAATTAGCCTAACCTGTATATCTTGGGACTGTGGGAGGAAACCGGAGTACCCGGAGGAAACCCACCAAGCACAGAGAGAACATGCAAACTCCATGCACACAGAGACGTGAATCGAACCCGGATCCTGGAGGTGCAAGGCGACACTGCTAACCGTCCCATCTGGTACAATTAAATTTAAATCGAATACTTCAATTAAACGTAATAAGAATATGATTTCTTTTTAAATGTTTAATTTATACAATTATAATACTGATATAAACTTTACAAATAGTAATGTAAAACGAATAAAATGTTAATTTAACCCTAGACTCGAAGTTGCTAGTTGTTGCCTTGGAGATTCCTTGACAACCAGCCGGTTTTCGCGCACGCGCACTCCCAAGCAGTGGCGCACTATGGGATTGCATGGGTCTTGACACGGTAACGGAGACGACACGGTTTAAGTTGTGATTGAAAATCTGCTGCTTGTACATATTTATTATTTGTTTTTCTCCCATCTTTAACATTTCCGAGCCGCGACGTCAGACTTGAAGCGCAGACGATGAACGGATCAGTGGCCAAAAAGACGCAGGAAACTCTGGGGAAAGTGATCAAGAAACCTCCTCTGACTGAGAAGCTGCTGAACAAACCGCCTTTCCGTTACCTGCACGATATAGTGAGCGAGGTGGGTTCACCAGCCCTGACTCTCACACACTCAGTACTGTACACTCTCACACCATCGCCTTCAGACACGCTTTATTCACAGCCTTTATCTCACATGATCACGGCTAGCAGAGATGCTTCAGTGCTAACAGCCTCGGGTTAAATAAATAAACGCTTTGTTATATTAAACATAGATATCGTAATAACTTCTTGAACATGGTCTCGAGCTCTCCTGTGGCTGATGTGGATTAGTGTGTCTTCCTGTAACACGAACACAGCTAACATGCTAACTAGTGAACTTATTAAAGATTAGGATGCTAGCCTGCATAATACTATCTACTAACATAATAGAAGCTACTGTACATGTTCCACTTTTGTCTTTTTCTAATTTTTCTATAGAGTCATTATTATCTGTTTTAAACCAAGACTGTATTGAGCTTCATGCCGTTTGATGTGCTAGTTGGCTATCCAGCTAGCGTCTTTTTTGTTGCTAGGCGCTTCTCTGGGCACGGTTATGCAAACAAATAGTTTTCTTCTACCCATATTGAGTGAAACCCCGCCTTTTTGCGTTAGAAGTGGATATGAGGAGCTCATTTGATGTTCTGTGATCGACGTTTCGCGTTGTCCAATTGACGCAGGGTTTGTTCGTTTGAGTAGCCAATTACAACCCAGCACCCAGCATTTTTGTGAATACAGGTAGGAGAAGAAGGGGGGAAAAAAGACTACAACTCACAATGAGTGAAAGACAAGGAGTTGAACATTTAACAGTTAATAGACAAACCAGGGGTTTCAGGGGTCAGGTGTAGCTCAGTGGGGAAACAGATCTGTAGGATCAGTTGAGTTACTGATTGGAAGGTCCCAGGTTCAAACCCCAGCACCACCAAGTTACTCAGATGTGTAGTGAGATAACAATGTACGTTGCTCTGGATAAGGGTGTCTGCTGAATGCCGAAAATGTCTTGTGCTTTATCCTAATCAGGGCTGGAGTAGATTTATTCCAGAAGTAGAGTCTATTCAAGGGATACCTGAACATCAAGCAAGAACACACAATGGTTTGGTTAAAGGTCTAGCACAGTGTGTCATGAGTACACACACATTCATACTACTTTATATCTATACGTGATTTAGAGTAACCAGTATTTCGGGACAACTTCCATGAAATCCACACGGACACGGGGATGACATAAGAAACATCAGACACACTGTAACCCGAGCTGTGGATCGAACCAGGGACACTAGAGCTGTGAGATGGCAAGGTTGCCATCTGCATCATCAAGCTACACCACACTCTTAGTGTATTATTATTATTATTATTATTATAGATGGGAATCACTGAGAAACACCTGATACAATATCATTACGGTACCTATGTGGCGATTTGTACTAATAAATCTCATATTGAGATTAATAAAAATCCAGAGTCTATATTATTATTATTATTATTATTATTATTGTTGTTGTTGTGGTACAATTGTAAATAAGCTTAGAAATAAATTAGCTCCTACCACCCAGGATGCTGTGCTGCCTACCAAAGATTATAAAAGTACAGCGAGGTTTTACTGCCTCAAATGCAAACATACATATACATAATAACGTATTTAAAAATCGTTCCTGGGGTCAGTGTGGCGATAAGTGTGGCCACACAAATGTATCGTGATAAATCACTAAATCATTTCCCCCCGTTTCTATTTATTACTAGCACAAGTGCAATGAAAACCGAACGCTGATTTGAGGCTTCAGTTGATGCTCATGTCATGGAGAAAATTATGTCACAGCCATACAACATTACATTGGTAGTTTTTCCTAATGTGAAACATTCAGACACAGGATGTAGTTCTGGTTTTGGATTAGATAAAAATACTGCAGACTCCAGACTCTTAAGTATGTGCGTGTTTATACTCATCGTCCAAATCTGTCACTGTTTTCTAATCTGTCAGGTGATTCGCACCACAGGCTTCATGAAGGGCCTTTATGGAGAAGGAGAGATGAAGTCAGACAATGTTAAGGTGAGTCTCTGAATTCAGACCTGACAACTTTTTACATTTTAAGCTCAGCGATTTTCAGAGTACGCTGAAGTATACATAATTGGTAACAAAAAAAATGAGCCATGGAAGTCTTTTTTTTAATAATAAAAAAATAAAGACTAGCCAGTCTAGTCGACATGTGAAACTCGAATGATTATACCCCCCCCCCTCTCTCTTTGTTTTGCTGATATCAAATAGAGAACATAAATAGACCTGGTAGTTTTTTTTTTGTTTTGTTTTTTTCATACCCAGAAAAAAAATACTTCTGCCTTATCTTCTCATCAAAGTTGTCATCTTGGACATTGGCTTTTGAAATGAGAAGGGATGAGAGGCCCTGTGTAATTTGCAGGAACCTATGCAGTTGCATAGTGTGTGTCTGCTGTAAACCAGTATCGGGTGCGATTGTATCGGAATAGCTTATAAGTCGAGTATAATGCACTAGCACAGTATTGGGCTGATACTGGAATCAGTGCAATTCTACTTGTTTTCTTTCTTTTTTTTACTTTATTTAATTTAAATAATGTAAAGTTTCTGTCTTTCATAAAGTGTCTCTGACCTAGTGATGAATGATGGATGTGGTTTATTTATATAGCGCTTTTAACAATGGTCATTTTCACAAAGCAGCTTTAAAGAAGAAAAAGAAAATTAGGGAAATGAGTATGAAATGTGTGAAAAACTTTGTGTATATGAATCAAAATGATCAGATCGATTAAATTTTGTGCCTGAGCGTCCAATAATATTTTTTTGTGTGTTTTTGTTAGCAACATCACTCTAGATAATGGCTCCTTACATTGTAAACCTAATAAACATAAGCGATTTGAACACAGCAGTTCAAAAGTTGAGCTGCATGTTAGTTATTAGGGAGGGGGATCACCAGGCGTCACCTGGTACCATATTATCACGATGCCTAGAAGCTGATCCAATTTGCATTGCAATTCTTTTAGTATCCTGATTTGATAAATATCCCGATTTAAGATCATTATTTTTATGTATTTTGTTACAATTCTAAACAAATTTAGCAAATAATTTGCTCTTATCACACAGGATGCTGTGCTTCTTGCCAGTGTGTGATTAGTTTAGAGCATTCTACCTGTAAGATTATTGAGGACAGTAACATTTCACCAAATGCAAACTTATACAGTAAAAAAGAAATAAATTTAATGTGAAAGGACAGAGGAAAACCCACAGATTGCTTAATCTCACATGGAGACTACAGTAAGTCAGTAACTGCTCTGTGCAATTGTGGTGGGTAGAAAATCATCTCAGAATCCATGTCGAATCTTCAGGCTGACAGGCTTCGTCAGGCTCTACTCCGGTCAGCCAGTAAAAGGTATCTGAGGTGACGTCTTGTTGCAACTTGACAAGTCTGAATTTGAGAAACGTGTCATAATCCAGTGGGTCAGAGAGAAGGTTTGAAACTTCAGGCGTCGACCTGAGATACCTCTAATCATCTGGACATGGAATGACTCTGTGAAAGAAACTGATATCTAGCTCTGTGCTGCTGTCTGAAGGAAACTAGAAAACTTGTAGTTCGAAGGAGAGATACTGTAGATAGAGGTGTGGGATAAACTGGTTCGCATCTGATATCTTTTGAAAACAGCATGATGTGCAAAAGGAACCAAATCCTTTTGAAGCTCCAGCATGCATAATGGATGCTTTCATGACAGGAGTGCTTCAGCCTGACGAAGCAGTGTGGGGACTCGGGTAATGCTTTGAAGATTTTATTTGACGACTTCTCTTCAGAAACTCTTCTATGATTAAATGTTCAATCGATGTTATCGAACTGTGACCTCTTTACCCTGTAGTAGGTAATAATGACTCATGATTCATAGTGTCTGCCGTCTGCGATGCGTGTCTAAGCTCATTACCAACCGGCTGAATTATAATCGACTCCTAATGGGAACATGGACAATTTCACTGTGTCATAATATACGGCCCATTTACAGCACGCTCTAGAAAACTCAGCTTAGACCATACATAATTATACGTATTAATGTGGATGGAAAACTTAAGATTGATTCGTACATTACAAATCTATTTATTTTAATAACAGAACTATGTCACTATGATAACGAAAGAGATAATTTTTATATTGTGGGTTGTTTTTTTTTCCCCCCTTGGCATATAGGATAAAGACTCGAAGATAGCGTTCCTCCAGAAGGCCATAGACGTAGTGATGCTGGTGAGTGGGGAACCCGTGGCTGCTAAGCCTGCACGCATAGTGGCTGGCCACGAACCTGAGAAAACCAACGAGCTGCTCCAGACCATCGCCAAGTGCTGCCTTAACAAGGTTAGGATGAAATACCTCCTGATTTCAAGGATGATTCGGATGCAATAAAACTGGATTTAGTATCACTCCAGGCTTTTAGTCATCAGTTGAAGGGAATGATGCATAAAGCTATTTTTCTTGGTGGCCCTTAGACTTTATGAAAATGGTCAAAGCTGGATCAAGGTCAAACATCTCATCAAGCCAGTGTCACAATGCTCGCTTTAGAATTTATAAACGGTTATGTAGAGGGTAGTGTACAGTATCTTGCAAAAGTTTGTAGACACCTGACCATCACACCCAGATGGTGCTCCTGAGCTGTAACATTTACTGTACTGTTGTTCCAGCATGACAGTACTGGCCACCTTTGCCAAGGCTGGATTGGAAGAACTCAAATGGCTCGTACAAAGACACTCCTTGCTTGAGATTAGTGACCAACCTTAATGATGCTCTTGTGCCTGAACGTTTGCTAATCCCCACAGCCACACTTTAAAATCTAGTGGGATATATAACAGGTTAATATAATAGTAAAGGGGACTAAATCTAGATTGGGGTGTTCAACAAGTACATGTGGGTTTGATAGTCATGTGTCCACATAGTTTTGGCCATATAATTCATCTTCTTGGTGTTTACTAGCGGTTGGCACTCACTACAGTATGTTGCATTACTGCCACTTTCTGGTCTTGATCCCCCTCATCTTTTAAATTTAATTCTCTTTTCTAGTCCCATCGTCATTAAAAAAAAGAAATACTTTCTAACTTTCCATTTTCTAAAATACATTTTGCAGTGTTACTCCATCATTCCAAATCCCCATCTACTCGAAAAATGACTAGAATGAAGATGAAGGCCATACAGTTTGTAGAGTTGCCTCTGTTATTGTTTACTTTTTATTGTGCCTTTTCTTAATGTTGAGCTGAATCAGCAGCCAGGCAATAATTTGGTATAAACAAACCTCCATCTTGTGAGCCAAGAGGAAACAGTTGGGCAGAACTGAAAAGATGGAGGAGCCGTTAAATAGCTTATTATTAACTTACACCAGACATTTACTTTACTGCTTAAAACACCTGAACAGATCCTGTTACCATCAGGGGTCAATAAAATTGTCTGTCTGTCTGTCTGTCATTGTACTGTAACTATCTATCTGTCTGTCAGTCTATTCATTTATATTTCTGTATATTTATCTATCTTTGTTATATTTTCTATTATCTATCTGTCTCGGTACCCACATGTCTGTCTGTCTGTTTGTCTGTCTACTGTATCTATTTCTGTCTATCTATCGGTTTCTTTATCCTCCTCCTATCTATAGAGCTCTGTATTTCTGTCTGTCGATCTCTATATACAGTACATCTACCTGTTTAGCTGTCTGTGTATTTGTATTTCTATTGGTGTGTTTATGTTCTGTATGTTGATCTGTCTGTCTATAAAATATCACCATTCCATCCACTGACACTAAGGTGTTTATGATAGCACTGCTAACCATACAAAAAAACACACACACAAACATTAACCTTTTCTAAAATGCAAGCAATAGACACAGTACAAATATACAGTAGTTTGTTTTGAATATATTATTTGTCTATTATTATTAGTACTATATTATTATTATTATTATTATTATTATTACTATATTTATTATTATTATTATTATTATTATTATTATTATTATGATTACGAT
>JAOTQY010000048.1:18758896-18769514 GCA_026413445.1 Dolichallabes microphthalmus
ATTATTATGCAGAGTTTTTTCCCTAAAAAATTCAAGTAATTATTTTTAGATTTTACATGCTAATTATTATTTACATTCTGCAAACCAGTAAACATGTTTATACCTGTTAACATTATTTGGGTCAGGAGGGGCACAGTAACATTACAAACTTATATTTTTAGTCCTATTAATTCAAGTGATCGGAAAAAAAGACTATAGATGAAAAAAAACTTTCTTTTTTTTTAACTTGCTATAATGTAAAACAATTTATAACAAGGGCTGTAAAAAAGACCCATAGAAGTCCTAGGAATCCCCAGAGAATCTACATGTTTACTCGATCATTGTGTTATTTTGTACTTTTGTTTTAAACCTCAGTGTGATATTAAATGATTATCCGTGGTGTTACACTGTGATGTAGCTCTCCAGTGACGAGGCTGTAAGGCATGTCCTAGCTGGAGACAAAGTGGATATAAAGGGGAAAGCGAGCACCTCCAGGTCCCACGGCAAGGAGAACAGAGAAGTAAGACACGCATGTCTGCAGACATGGCGGCACGGAGATCAGTTTTAGGCTTGCTTATGTCTTTAATTTAAACACTTTTTGTTTATAACTGGTTCTGTTTATATTCATCCTGACCTTTAGCATTTAGTCTATACGCCTCTATCACTGGTGAACTTTATATGGTCTTAATATAAACACATTTAATCCATGCAGTGATATTAAGCAAGGATTTGCTGATGTCTTTGTCTTTGTTACTTTGCAGGAGAAGATTAAAGAGAGCAGTGTGAACACTGAGCAGAAAGACCAAGACCAAACCAAAGAGCAGGAGAGCAGGAGGAGGAGTGAGAAAGAGCGACACAGAGATGGAGAGAGGCCTGAGAAAGCTCGGGAGAGAGACAGGACAAAGGACAGAGATCGGGATAAAGACAAAAGCCATGATAGGGATAAAGAAAAAGTCAGAGATAAAGAGAAGGACCGTGACAGAGATAATGAAAAGGACCGAGATAGAGACCGGGACCTAGAGAAAGAGAAGACCCGAGACAGAGAAAGGGAAAGGACCAAGGACAAAGAACGAGAGAAAAACAGAGAGCGAGATTCACACAAGGACAGAGAGCGAGTGCGGGACAAGGACCGAGACCGTGAGCGGGACAATCGAAGGGCCCGAGGGAGAGAGCGAGAGCTTCAGAAGGAGACGGAAGAAAAGAAAAAGGAGAAAGGGGAGAAAAAGGTCAGTCTCTGTAGCTCTTAATGCACAATACTGTGTTAATACAGTATAAAGTCCAAAAGTTCTATAAAAGTCTGTAATCTTATATGGGTAAACGTCAACTGAGAAATAGAGAACTGGTGGGAAAAAAACTGCATGTGGTTCAAGAGTGATAATTTAGGGGGTTTTTTTGGACAAGGGTGAGTCAAAAATGATCCATACTCTGGCTGTAGAATTTATTTTAATGAACTTTTAGAAAAGAAAAATACATCATGTTTCGACATAATCTCCTTGCTTTCCAATACACTTTGTCCATCTGTCAACAAGCTTTCATATTCCCTGATTTAAATGTTTTAGGCTGAGCCACATAAAATGAGCTGCCTAAATTGTGTGACAGTATCCTCCCTTATCCTGATCTGGCAAAGGTTCATTTCTAGTGAAGACGTGAAGACAGCAGTGCACTCAAGACAACAGGGAGAATGCTGTCGCACAATTTAAAAACAAAGTTTCTGCAAAATATTGACGGGCGTGCAGATGTGCATCGCCATGCAAAACCACACCGTCCTCATGAGGATACCATGGACAGCGAGTCATCGCTACTGGAAAGATGAGGGTTAAAAAAAAAGTTGTCTGGTCTTTTACCAGTGTTAATTGGATGATTACATAACAGCATGACTGAGCATCTATATAGCTGTTCCTGAGAGTGTAGACAAAGTTACTAATATTAATCATATAGATATGTTTAAGAGATTAGTGTCGGACATTTCTGAGTCCCATCATGCTGTTTTTTTTTTTGTTGTTTTTTTTTTCCTTCCCCCAGCCCCGAGCTGCAGAGGAAGCGATCAAGCAAAAACCTCACCTCGAGGAGCCGAACAGAAATCACAAAATCGAACCAGCTGAGGTGACTTTTTTTTTCCGTTTTTATCATTTTTTTATGTACACTCAGGAGTTTACTGATACACCATGTACACATACGAGTTCTTCAGCCATTTTTGTTTTTATTTCCCATGTTGTCGGATGTACGGGTGAATGATATAACAAAAAATCTTATCGCAGGACATTTCTGCAACACAAACTATCCATACAGTACTGTGAAAAGAAATGCTGTAGTGATGTCTACAAAAACAAATCCCACTAATCAGTAATTAAAGGAACAAAGTTAATATTTAGAGCACCCCTTAGTGTCGGGTACAATTAGTGTTATTCTAAATACTTCTATATATATTTTTATCTCAGAAAAATATATTGACTTTATTTATGCTATCAATATTATATAAATTTTTATTATAGCCATTGGCATATTATAGCCATTCCCAGTCTAAATGTTTGTTTTATATTTGTTTTGCAGGTTACAGACTTTAAGATTACGGAGAAATATACTGTACAGTGCTGCGAAAGTATTTGCCCCTACCTGATTTATTTATTTTTATTTATTGCAAATTTGTCACACTTTAATGATTCGGCTCGCTCACTCACTCACTCTCTCACACACACACACACACTTGCTCACTCATTCAAAGTTTATTATTGCACAAACATAACTCAAGTAAATACAAAATGCAGTGTTTGTATGATGATTTCATTTATTAAGGGAAAACGCTGTCCAAACCTACTTGGCCGTATGTGAAAAAATAATTGCCCTCCCTTAATAAATGAAATCGTCATTTTAAAACAGCATTTTGTATTTACTTGGGTTATCTTTGTGTAATATTAAACCTAGACGGAGTGAGTGAGCGATCTGAATAATTTAAAAATGACAAATATGCAAAAATAAATAAAGCAAGAAGTGGCAAATCCTTTTTTTTCGCAGCACTCTAGATATGTAGAGAAAGTTTTCATGTCATGGAGCCGCAGTCACTCACTGTAATGGCTGACATTTCGCTAATCACATTTTTATGTCTCTTTATTTCTCAAGACTGAAAGAGATGACATAGACGAGGTAACCTACTGTAGCAATGGCTTTATCATATTTAGGTTGTGGGTTGCCTTTCTGCCTTTTCTAAGTGTCCTGTTTGTCTGTCGTAGTTTAAGTGGGAATAGATGGCAATGTTGGGGAAAGCTTTGTAGTTTCTGCATGCTGATATGCCAGTAAATTCGCTTCTCAGTAGAACAAATAGCAGGAAGGCGAGGCTCACCCTGGAGAACAAAGATGGCCGTGCTTTCTTGGTGGGAAGTCACAACCAGTCACACTAGCCAATCATGTGCATTAGTAGCCATGTTTGCATGGATAATATTTCCTCAATCAGTTTAAAATCATTCTATGCAAAATGGCATGGACGCCAAGCTGAAGTGTCCAAGTATTTAACCAGAATATACATTTTTTGACATGTTTATAGTGTTTCCACCAGCTGTAAAGCATTTAATCTGACAGAAATATAACAGAAGAAGAAGACGTTGAGGTTATGTTTGGCTTCCCAAATCCCTCCTTCTGCGTTATGATTGGTTACAAGAATTCAGCCTCATCTGTGATTGGTTAGATGCTTTTCTATGTATTTAATCTGTGCACCTTCCTCAGCTGGAAACAGTAAATGAGAGTAAACACAGATGGGAGATAGTTGCTCTCAGGTTAGCTGATTTTACAGGAAACACGTTAAGTCACCTGTTGTTACCTCCACAGATGAGTATGTTTATTCCAACGAGAGAGTAACTGATTCAAAATTCATTCCAATGAGGCTGGATCAGCTCAGACGGTTCCGACTGGGGTGTTTACATGATGCATTTTTATTCCGATTGCTATTATAAGTGGAATATTGGGGTACAGTAAATGCACTTAGTGAGATTATATATAAATGCAGAATCGTTCGAGTGTGTTATGCTGCTCTGCAATGCAGCAGTTTGAAATCATAAGGAAGCACAATCTCTAGTTGGAAGCTTTTGTATTATGGAGAGGGCTAGCATGTGAGAGGGAACTTAGTAGTGAGAAAAAGATGAAGAAGGAAGCAAGGGTGTACAGGAGTGGAGTTAATTAGTGGCTAAGATGATTTGTGTGTCCTTCATTTCCTCCCAGGTACCCGAGGCACAAGATGATCAGGTATTGTATTGTACCAGTCCTTCAGCGTTAAACACTGTGTAGTAATGGCTTGTTCGAGTTTCATAGTTTCACTCTCATGGAGTGTTTTCTGTTGCGGGCAGCTTTCTTTACATTGCAGGGTTGTTGTTTATTTATTTATTTATTTATCTATTTATTTATATTTTTAATGGACCACTAAAAGAGAGGCAGCTAAGTCCAGACTTTGTCTTCTTGACTTCGGTCTCAGTGCAGCTGGAATTTAAGTTTACAGTTCATTGTCAAGGAACATGTGCTTCAAAACATTCATCTGAAATGCTTTGCTATTAATGAAACTTCTACATGATAAAAATTTACATAGTCAAGATTATAGCCTTGAATTCTTACCCCAAGCAAGTCTAACCTCTAAATCTGTAAAGTCACCTTCATTACAGGGAACACATTGCCCATCTATGGCAATAATTAATCAGATCCCATACATCCACAAAATAAGAATCAGGTGGTATACACTCAACACATGCATGAATGGTTTTACATTCAGCACAATCATGCAGAAGTTTCTTCTTCTTATTCTTATTACTCTTTTTATTCTGTACTATGACAAATCCTGCCTTATTTATAAGTATAGACAGTTTAGGTAAAGTTGTGTTATTTTATTCAGGTGTGCCTTCTTGCCTGGGGTATTATTGTCATATTTTTTGAATTTTTATGTACAGGAGGTGATACTGGAGGTCATATTGGTTGCGTTTCGTCTCCAGTGTTATGAGCTGTAAGATTTAATCGATTAGGCAATTAATCAATCTTTTGTCAGTCAATTTAGCTAATTGAATAAATCAATCTGAAAAAAAACATCACATACAAATATATACACTACTGCCCAAAGGTTTGGGATCACTTTGTCTCAATCTTGTAGCAAAAAAATAAGACATGCTGACATTGTCAGAGTTAGAAATAATGATTTTGATGGAAATGATGAATGTGTTCTTCAAACTTTGCCTTCAACAACAACAAAAAAATTCTAGCTGTCACTTTTAATCTGATGAGATTTCACCCCATGCCTCCTGGAGCATCTCCCATAAGATGGATTGGCTTGATAGAGTCTTCCTCCGTACCATACGGTCGAGCTGCTCCCACAACAGCTCAGCTCAGGGTTCAGATCCGGACACTGTGCTGGCCGCTCCACTACGGTCAGAACTCCTTCAGTTGTTTGTGAATTGCAAGAAAATGTGTGTTCCTTTGGAAAACAAGGAAATTTGCTATTGATCCCAAATGTTCGAGTGGTAGGGTATATATTTAGTGGTTTTTAACAAACAAATCATTTACAATCAATTTTCATTCTAAAATGTATGAATTCCTAAAAAAAATTGCAGAAAATACAAACCGCTTTAATCTTCTGCAAATGCTCTCATATTGCAGGAGTATCGCTTCTTCTTTTGAGTTAATTTATATCCAACTGCTGGACTGGAGAGAATCGGGCAGAAAAATAGATTATGACTTTGTAAGAGAACTGACATTTAAACACTCAATAACACAAGGTGTTTAAATGTTTATTGGGTACTTTAATAGTTTTTAATACTTCAAAACCTATAAGACATAACTGAGACAAATTAGCATTGAACATTAGTATTATTGAATCAAATCGAAAATCGCATTTAATAGGAACATTTATAGGACTAATGAAATAATAGTTTCCTATTATTATGAGCTGTGCTTATGAGCTGTGCTGTGGCGGTCTGGCTATATATATATATATATATTTAATTATAATTTTTTTGTAGTTGTTAGATTCATTACGTTAGAATTGTATTAAGGTTTAAACAAAAATCATCTAAAACTTTTTTATTTTTACATAGCCATCAGATGCTTCTCCACACCAGGTAACTTCTGCAGCTTCCCCTGTAGAAAGCTCCCTCAGCTTACATTTGGACTGAATACTAACATTTCCTCTTTGGGTTTGATTCTCTACTCAGTATCGGAAGGTTTCCATTATATTTTCCCACACATTTATTTATTTATTTATTACAAATTAGGACATATTTTGTACTCTTAATTGTGAACTATTTTGTAATTATATGTTTAATGAATTGAAAAGTATTATTTATTGTATTAGTGTTTCTTTGTTTTTACCCAACATTGGTCAGTAGTTTAAGGCAAGCTTTCTGAGTTGTAATCACTTTACTTCATATTTGTAGAAGGTAATTGATTGCATGTCGACATTGCTTTAGTAAGTTCAACCAGTCATGTTTTTGACACCATCAAAGTGCGTAACCAATTTCAGTTGCAAAAGGTTGTGGGTAAAAGAGGTTTGTGTAAAAACGTTCATGGAGTCATTAATGCTCTCCCTCTCCCTTCGGAATTAGATTTACCTGACTTACTTAATCTTAATCATAACATTCGCGTGTCTTGGCTGTACATGCATTAAGGTTTAACCTGCCTACATGCTTTGAAAACAAGAACACCATTGTGTTTGCTTAGTAAGGTATAAATCTTACACGCCCTTAGTCCAACTATGCACTTTCCAAAGCTCTGTTCTTGGTCCTCTTTTGTTTAGAGTCTTGCTCTAGGCTACCTAGGCACCATCCTACATCATCATGGATTTAACCTGTTCTCTGCCTAACCTAATCTGTTCATCCACATCCTTCACAAAGGGATTAGAAAACAAATTGTCCACAATAACAGCTCTACAGCTACGAGAGATCATGTTTAAGTGGTGCAGGAGTAGTTCAGTGGTTAAGGTGTTGAACTACTCATCAAAACATCACAGGTCCAATTCCCAGCACCACCAAGTTACTACTGCTGGATCCTCGAGCAACATCTTAACCTTCACCTGCTCAGACGTACAGTATGATGAGATAAATGTAGAAGGGTGTCTGCGAAATGCCATAAATGGAAATGCATTTGCACATGAGTTTTACCCTACAGTCACAGTGACAGCAAGTCATTCCTTCTTAATTACAACAGTTCAGAGCTCTGAAGCCAGATTACATTCCTGAGGAGTACTACTGTAGGTTGCACTAACTTCACATCTTATTCAATGTCCCACTTGTCATTTAACAGCATAGCACAGTATTATGTGGAAATAATGTAATGTGAAGGGTGTGAGTAAACGTGAAATGACCAGGCTTTTAGTTAAGAGATTCACTGTCTGAACCTTTCTTTCCCTGTGTTTAGCTCGATAGTCCTGCCAGAATACCCAGGCCCTCCTCTGCCAAGGGACAGAGACGCAGGCCTAAATCTGGAGCGCCAGGTAACCCTAGTCATATCTAACCCAAGTCATAGCGCTCACAATCCGATTAGAATAATGACAAGCATAAAGATAGTGAATTCATTTGTTTTCCTACATTCTCGTAAAAAGTCTCAAATATGATTAATGAGAAAAACGCTATGCAGCAACCACATTCCATTCATTTTATGCCTCAGAAGAATAATTTTGTGCAATTTTTAATTATATTTAAACAGTACAATTTATTCCAAGAGCTCTAGAAGCTAAAAAAAACATGTTAATATATTTAGCCATATTTGACAGCTTGTTTGTGGTTTGGTAATGTATCAGATTCTTTTCCATCGGGTTTTTCTCATTCTCCCTTTCTTTCACAGACGAATACGATAGTGATGGAGGTGAGGAGCAACTGTGATTTTTTTTCATGCAACTGCACATCTTCCGCAATTCTTCATGAGAAATCTCAGGCATGACTGTAAAGCTTCTTTCGTTTTAAAGCTCCTGTTTTTAACATTTTTCATTTGTTTCAGCGAGCGACAATGCTACAGCGGATAAACCTGTTCATCTTGAAAATGGGGATGCATCAGATGTTTTGGCACAGCGTACATCCCACAAGTAAGATCTGCTCAAGATGTAGTTACAGTAATAGTTATTTTAAGCGGTCTCATGATACTGCCGTATGTGATTCAGCATGTTGATACAGTTTCATTTCATTGATGCCAAACAAGTTAATGAGTGGTTTTGAGTTTTTCCAAAATAGCATTGTATCCTAGAATCACTAGGTTGCAACTGATAGCCTTATTAGGTCACCTGGTGCTGTGATACAAATCATATTTAAGTTTTGGAAAAGTGATAAAACTAGCGACAGTATATGGTGAAACTAACCTTACAAGGAGGTGCAGTAATAGCAATGTGCTTTTTAAAGCAGCAGCAACAGGAGGATAGCACGGCCCAGTAGTGCGAGACCAGCCCCGCCCCGAGTGAGGAGGCAGGAGAGCTACACTGACGCGGGCCCAGTGGAGCGGTAAGTATTTAGAAGAACAGATGTGCTTAAGTAATGATGAAAAGTCTCCACAACTCGTAGACAAAACTCTTAAAACCATATTGCATTGTGTAATGTAAAAATAAAACATTCTGCTTATTCTGGGAAATAATCAGATAACACTGATGGGGTGGTGTGGTGTGGTCTCAACAGGAACCATTCTGCATTTATTTAAGAACGATACATTGTATACCGTACTGCACAGCTAAAAAAGTTTACATTTGGATTTAAATAAGCAAATAAAAAAGTGATTAATATCACTTTAACTGGCAACAATTCTTTTAACCCTAAGTGATACAGTATCCCTTTGTTGTGAAAAGATGCTTCTGGAAGGTAAAATTACTGCCCTGCATCAAGCAAGGAAAACAGCTAAGACAAACTGGAATGAATTAAAGGATGGTCCTGAACCAGAAATAAAGTCATGAGAAAACAATTTGACGAGTCCAAATGAACCCTGTTCTATAGTGACGCCTACATCAGGATTAGGAGGGAAATGTTTGCAATGGTTAATATTGTTGTTAAAATAATGCCATGTTGAATGCTTGCCGGAGTCAAAGCTAAAGCTGGTCTAATTAAATACTAGTGTTTGTGAGGCCAGGCAGCGTATTTAACCTGTAATCACAGAACATTGATAAAGCATCATGGTTCCTTACAGTACAACGGTTTCATATAATATACATATGTTTCACAAGACTTTTTTTCCTTTTACATATAGTCAAAAAGACAACAAAAAAAAGCAAGCTGTTGTAAATCCTTTTTTTTTGCGTTAAAAATAACTATTTATTTAAAAATGGTATAAAATGCTAACACTGTAGAGTTCTTCCATTATAGCATAATAAATGTCTCCTTACAGAAAATGGCAACACATCAACAAGTAAACACTGTTTGTCTGAGTCCATTTATGTGAAAGATTACACGTCCATTAGAATTATTAGTGTATTAAAATATGTGTCTTGCAGTGAGCATTGCTGTATGTTGAAGAGAATTAATCAACATAATCAGAACAGAATTCACCAGTGCTGTGGTAATTAAAAAAAATAATGATTTCACTAATCTCACTGAAAACTGATAAAGACTTGATTGTGTTTTTCTCCATTCATCTTTGAAAACCATTTGAGACCAGTGGTTTATGAACTTGTACTGCCGTTTAAGGACCATTCTCGTATTTTAGATAAACTGGTTTTTATCTTAAATCAGGAGCAGTGAAATAAAGTATTTTGGCCCCCTCTGCAGACTGGGCAGTGCCAAACCTCCCCCTGCAGTCATCGTGGATGGCAAAAAGCTTTCAGATGATGATGATGATGATGAGGATGGGCAGTTTGTGGTGGAGGAGGCAGGTCCACTTCCCCCTGACATGCCTGAGCTGGAGATGGTGAGTGTTTTTGGGATCATTATGATTTCCTTTCCAGGTTTTAAGGGAGAATTTACATCAGTCAGCCATATTGTAAAACCTGTGAGAGGTGGCATTTGTCGATGGAGTGGGTAGTTCTCAAAGTTGATGTGCTGAAGAATGAAGTTAATTATTATTATTATGAGCTGTGCTTGCTCAAGAAGTTCACAACCAAGAAGAATGGGCAAGCATTAGGATCTTGGCGATTCTGACAAGGGCTGAACTGGAATGGCTAGACAGCTGGGTCTGAGCATCTGAGACACTAGGTTGTGTGGGGTGTTCATAGTACGTAGTGGATGATACTTATCAGGAGATCCAAGAATAACAACCAGACTTGAGCACCCAAGGATTATTGACTATTTTGACCCAAGCCAGGAATAGCTTAATGAACATGTCTCGATTATTGACGTTTATATATTGATCATTTTTCTCCTACAGGGGCCATCAGTCGACTTACAAGGTGGTGAGAAACACGGTGAGTGGATAGACCCCTAGTGTAAGCCAGGGGCTGTAATTTTATCTTCTGGACTGTATAAATATGTAATATGTTATTCATCCTGGCTTCATTTTGCCGAATTCTTTCTCACCAAAGGTGGCCTTGTGAAGAAAATCCTAGAAACTAAGAAGGATTATGAATCATCACCCTCAGCCCTGAAGTCAAAAGACCAGGTAGATCATTTTTATTTACCTACCACTAGAGGGCACTAGTGTCCTGTCAGGCTCTCATTGCAGCAAAGCCCCCCCCCCCCCCCCCCCCCCCCCCCCCCCCCCCCCCCCC
>JAOTQY010000048.1:18867361-18878019 GCA_026413445.1 Dolichallabes microphthalmus
TTAAAAACAAAATGAAATAAAAAATCCATGTATGTTGCGTGCAATTCCGCTGCCAGTCACAACAAAAACAAAGAAATTGAAGTGAAGATGGAAGACGAGGTGCGGGGCGGGGCGGGTTGTGAAATTAGATACAGTGGTGTGGGGCGGGCTGGGGCGGGCCAAATAATTTCATAAAAGCGGGACCCGCGGGTTGGAAAAATAACCGACCCGCGCATCACTAGCCTACGGGAAAAGTAAGACCTGCATTTTATTCAGTGCAATCATGTGCGCGCCATGAATCACAGAGAACGGCGTGTTCGAAAGGGAACGTGCTCCGACAATTAACCTCCATTTTTTCGAACTCGACTCCTCTGCAGTAAGAGCTTCCTCCTACACTGTACAGCGAAGACGAGACAAGCGAGGAGAGGGTGTAGAACAGGGAGAGGAAATGCATGATCGGCAGAAAACAAAAAAATGCATGGAAGAGTACCGCTGTCTAAACAATAAAATTAAGAGAGCAGGATGATGGATTGGAATAATAAAATACCTTAAACCTAATGCTAAAAAAAAGAGAGAAATACAATTAAATAGGATACAGAAAAACCATTATATGTTTTAAAAGAACTATCTGAAGAGAATAATCAGAAGAGTTCGCTCAATATGCTAAGCTAGTTAATGAATAGGTGGAAGTCTTGAATTAACATGAAACTTGGCATATAAAAATAACTAAAATCATACTTTAAAGTCGTGACAGACTGACCACCGTGACTGGTCATGTTAATTAAGGCTCAAGTTTAGTCTTAATTTTAGTCTTAATAAAGGCTTAATTTTAGTTTTATGTGATGGTAAGAGATTTCTGGTGTTGAATTAAATTGGCGATGATACCACGTTTCCATGCCGCTGCATTTAGGAGCAGTTAAACGGGCACGATATTCAGAGCGCAAAACTTTTATAGTGTGATGCAATGCTTTCTAGGGAAATGAGGCTGCGCTGTGGTTACAAAACCTGGCAGACATTTTATTCACAACAATGCGCTCCGGACGGAAAACATTAATTGTTGAAGGTTTTAACGTGCCCTATAATCAGGCTCGTATTCTCTTTCAGACTGAAGGGCCGTCTAAACCAGCTTACTACATTACAACCCTGACCTTACTTCGTGCGGCTCTACAGTATGTTCTTACCTCGTTTCCTAGCAAAGCAGAAACACATGCTTCAGACGCATCGCAGATGGCAGTCAGGTCGTGACCCCCCTCGAGGGCGAGCACTAGGCGGCCGCCGGCCAGGCCCATCAGCTGCTTGGTCAGGTAGCCAAAACCTGCAGAGAAGGAGAAAGGAAGTGTGAGCGGTGTTCTGCGCTTACCCGAGTGCTTTACCACTTGGCCCTCCATCAAAGGGGACAAGGACGAGGCACAGATGGAAAGAAAGAAAAGGAGGAAAAGAAGGGAATTACATCATATTTTTTCTTTGGTAAAAAAAAAAAAGAAAAAGAAAAAAGGCACCCAGGATTTAGTAGGTCTAAGCGTCCTGTATAATAAAAGGCAGGTTTAATTTTAATAAATGTGGCTCAGGATTTTGGCTCTGGTCTGCTTTTGATCTCGAGTATACGCATCCTGTTCTAACCAACTAAGCCTTCTCTAAGAAGCCACTTTAGGATCCAGATACTCTGCTGAATTTCCTTGCAGCACCAAGGAAAGAAAACGAGAGCACGAGATAAAAGGGGAGGTGATGTTTTGTTTTTTCAGTACGCCCGAACCCCACAGTGCAACCAGTAGGTACGTGCACAAAGAACAACAGAGTGAATTCACTGATACAGAACTAGACACAAAAATCATTAGATTTATTTATTGGAAACCACTTCCTGGAGAAAGTGTGTGTGTGTGTGTGTGTGTGTGTGTTGTTCAAAAGCATTAAACACTCATCTGTGTGCATATTGCTCTGCTGAGAAATTAGACAAAATTAGGTATGGTTAAGTATATTTCTGTGTGCATTGACAAATGTGTGTGTTTATGTGTTCATCAGATATGTAGATGAACTTTAGTGTGCACGGTTCCAGCGAGGTCCAGATAAGCATGCATGAATGTGTGTACTACTTTCTATAGCGTTCCAGATAAGCCTGTGTGTGTGTGTGTGTGTGTGTGTGTGTGTGTGTACGATAATGGGTCTTGTCACAGGCTATTGGGCTGATATGAGACCATTCTGCATCACAATCAGATTGAAAGTGTAGTTTATCAGCAATGTTGGTGCAAATGCAGGATAAAATGTGAACAAAGGTTTCACTCAACAACAAACCAGTGTTTATTCTTTAGTAAGCATGCATTAAACCCAGGTATGCCGTTTCACCTTTTCCAGTGGACTCGTGCAACAGTTCCCGAGCGTGGAACGATTGTTTTCTCACTGATCAAAAAGAACCAGACTTTGGGGTCAAATGGGGTCTGTTTGTGTACGTCATGATAATGAAATCTACAAGAACTGGAATAATAGTTATCACGAAGGACGTAAAATAAATCTTTGCGTTTTGCAAAGCAGGGTCTTTTTCTCTCTCAGGCTACACAGGCAGGCCAGAAAAACATGGATGATATGTAAAAAGACAACAGAGGGACAGAAACAGATAGAGAGAGAGATAGAGAGAGAGAAACAGAGAGAGGGAGGAAAAGAGAAAGAGAGAGATACTCAGACTGTATATTAATGACTCATCGCTTAATTATGTTGCGTGAAAGTCTGGTGTGTAGGACTCATGCGCTGGTGTGTGCTGCTGTGTAAATGTGTCAGAGTGAAGTGTACTTAGTCACTTACACTTGGCTGTGAGTCTGTATCCCCCCAGTGGTGGCAGGTGGCCCTCCACAGCATCGAACCCCGACGACACCAGGACCACATCAGGCGCAAACTCGTTCGCAATCGGCATCACTATTGTTCTGTAAACAAGATGAAGATACATGATCAGTCCCCAATTCATCACAATTCTTTATTAAACATCAACGTCAAGAATACACTTTATACAAGTCTGAACACTCACTGGCTGATTTACAAATAATGAACAAAACACAATGTTTAAACAAGGTCAACTAGTGGGGGTTAAACTTGAGTAGAGCCAAAATGTTTTAGAGTACCATGATATTTTTGTAATACAGATGTTAAGACCGGTCTCAAAGCTATGTGTCCGTTACCGTAACCCTCAGATGTATTTTTATACCTCAAACTATGTCTATGTAAAAGAACTACTGCTGAGCCACGCCTTTCTCAGAGCAGTACAGAGCTGAGCAACACTCCGGCGGTGGGGGTGGTATCTATTCGTGTGTTGTCACATTATCAGGAAAATCTCATTGGCTTGTTTAAGCCCTGCCCAATACAAAATAAGAAAAGGAACAAAAAGTCATGAAGTGACCATTATATAGCCGAGGCTCTGGTAGGACGCACTGTATACCCCGGACAAGGTGCCAATGCATTGCAGGGCACACAAGCAACTTGTGAACGGCAATTAGCCTACCCTGCATGTCATTGGACTGTACGCGGCATTAAATCCACCAAGCACAGGGAGAACATGCAAACTCCATTCACAGAGATCAAAGAGAATCGAACACTTAACTTTGAAGGTGCCAGGCCACAGTGCTACCCGCTGCACCACTTTAAACATAACTAGAAATTTCACATAATAGGTCCCATTAATAATTAGGTGTTGCTGCACAAATACAAAAATATATGTTAACCCCCTAGTTTGTATCCGCCAGAATAAGACACTTCAGCCACTGACTAATGTCTACCATTCACTCCAGTTTCTAACAAATCTCTAGTTGTCTTTCATACTTTAGGACAAACCTTCAGCGACTTCAAGTTACAGTACATGCTCAGCATCAATGTGTGATTTATAGAAGGACTGAGGGTTTAATGGCCCATTTTGTGGTGAGGCTGTGTTTCGTAGCCCAGAGCCAGTGCAACACACACAGCGCCCCGCCTCGACTTACCCAGCGTGCAGTGCTGACCTGACGACAGCATGACTGAGTACAGCATATGGCATTAAAATGCTCCCATCAGTCCTCTCTCACTCCAGGACTTTAATAAAAGTAACAAAACGTATGTTCCCCTGTCTGAGTCTCGTGCCATAAAGCATAGCGAATGTTATCATTGGGTAAGGAATATCAGAGCACATGCCAGCATGAGATATGTGTATCGCCTGGGCAGGAGGATATTATGACTGAGCTTATGAGTATAACCTTTGGCTGGCTGGTTGCAGTGTCCCTGAAGCACAGCCAGCTGTGAGGCTATATTAAGCACTGTTACGATGCTGCATTTCCATGGCCGACCTGCAGCTGGAAAGGAACTGGATCTGCCTGGGGTTTGGTGGGGCTCCAGTCAGAGCTCTCTCTGAGGATCTGGATCCACAGCAGTGTAGGTGTAGGCAGATTATAGGCTGGCTTTGTGCTGCTTTTCTTTAGATGTGGGTAGGTCTTGCACAGCTGAAACCTGGCCGCCGGGACCACAGCTGAAGTCAGGCTCTAAATACCCATCACAGTCTTCAGTGTATCCTTAAGGGGAAAAAAAATCTGTATCGTACAACAATCCATCTTCCTTATTCTGATTTGGTTAAACGCCAACATCAAATCTTGACTTTATTTTTGTATTGGGAACACAATCCTGTTCCATAACTGCCAAAGATCTTTAAGTGCAAGTAACTCTGTTATTGTTAGTACAGCTTAGGGTTGTGTCATGTAGGTAGTTTATCTGATTTGGTTCAAGTAGCTTGGCTGCTGTAGTTACAACCATGTCACAGTTGTAAATCTAAGTAGAAAACCATCAGAAGTAGTTACATCTACACAAATTTTGGAGCAGCGGTAGTGAGCTGCACTTTGCTGACCGCTGGAACATAGTAACTGGTGGATGCTTAGTCTTGGTCTTAGAGATCTGGCTCTTGAAATCATCTTCAACCAGAACTTAGCGATTCTGGAGTTAGGGACCTCTCTATTGTGGTTCTTGTACCATTTTGTATATTGGTGGCACCAAGATGGAGTGATGAAAACAAGGGAAGATGGGGTGGAGAAGATTCCAGTGGGTGTACCAATGAATATGGTGAGTATATTGGTTTTCAGTAAGTGTTGGTCAGAGCATCACAGCCTTTCAAGCGGAAAATGCTTTATATTTTCACAGTCAACAGTGGCCCTAGTCATTGCATGTTTTGGCTTGTTGGGTGGCCACACATAAAAAAAATTCAGTGTCACAACAACCGGTTGGAAAAAGTGTTGACTGGCCATTGAGTCAATATTTAAGACAGCTCTAAGACAGAGACAAGCAAAATGTATTTATTAACAGGAAATACTGTAGGTCTCTGTCTACATCTCTGTATAGACTCAGACAGACTTTTCTGCCACAGGTGACACTTGCTGACACCGCACTTCACTTGTGTAGCCACAGCAAATCCTGGCTGTGTTTCTCCTGCGTCTGGAGCATGATGCACAAGAAGCTTTGATGCTTTACATGCAGCCCACAGGCATGCTGACGATTGCCACAAACCTGGAGTCGAGACTTGGAGCGCCAGCGGTGGGGTGGGTACCAAGCCCGCTTCCCCACTTTGATGTCTCCAGTGAGTCCGCGCTAGCGCCATGCACCCATCAAAAGTGTTCACATCATCACATTCCCTCGATGGACCCCCCACCAAAACCTGCAGTGCTCTGCTGTAAGCTGCAGCCATGATCTCTTGGTGACGAGTGTGGAAATTCTGCATTAAAGCGAGTGTATGAATCATGCAGTGTCTGATCTGGGAAGAAGAAAATCTCTCGGCTAATTATATTGGGAATACTGAGATTTATGACCCGCTGAGCAGGAGTCTTGGGTCTGTGTTAACTGTCGGCGGACTTTTATTCATCTTGTCGCGTTATTCCTTATTCTAGACGTAATGAACTGAATAGAAAGAGGATGAGTTATTGTTTGGACCACACAGATATGCAATGACTATAAATCAAAGCAGACTCTGACCCTCACAGAACCCATGTGCCTCTCACTGATCCCACAAACCTTTTGTTTTTAACACTCTTTTCCAGGCTTCTCCCTTGTCTTTCAGACCTTTGTGTGATTTTCAACAGGGGTAAGAAAGCAGGTTTGGGTTTGAGATCCTTGGAGACTGCCTGTCAGGATCCTCAGTGAGAACAGCTCTGAGAACACCCACTAAACTACCACCAGACTTTTTTCGGTGAAGCTCACCTCTTGACAAATATGCTTATAAAGGGAATGGATGCCATGCAAAGTCAAAGACAGAAGCACTAACAACCACTAAGCGTTCACCCAGACTCCCTCAGCATTCTTAATACTACGCTGTCAGGGGTCTTGTTAAATCTTAAAAAGCCGGGTTGCTGCTTTAAATATGTTTAAATACCTAATGCAGTATAAGAAGTGCCCTTTGCATTCCTAGCACTATGGTTTCAAGACGAATGGCTTGAAAGCGTGTTTCGATAACTGGGAAGTGTAAACGAAGAAAAAAAAAAAAACAGTTCTCTTTGGATATTTCCAGCTCATTTCTGAGCCAGGATACTGTCAGTAGTCCACTGTGTTTAGTGGTTATTGCAGGCCAGTACCCTGACAGCAGTGCTAAAAGAACAGGCTGTGCCACTCTCAGTGGCTTTCATAGGGCCATAAAAACATGCATTTACAGCATCTGGGCTTTCCTCTCTTTCCCAAGAGATTATCAGAAAACCTCAAAGAAAACCCTTTACTCTACAGAGGACTGAACTTTGTAATCTTAGTCATAAAACAATTGCCATCAATATACTTTCGCTACAATTATGATGAAATTCATGTGAATTTTTATGCTGTTCCACCAAATCCATCAGGGTAAAGGGCTTTCCCTTTTGACTCTTTCATCAAAAACGATATTCTTTTGGAATTTTACTAGTCACCTAGCCTGATCTTCTTAAAATCTGTTAAACCTACACTGGTCTAAAGATCCATATGTACGAAAGACTGACCTCTGAAATGACGCCAGAGCCAAACAAATCTAAGAAATTCTGTTAGCTGGGATCCGTTTCCAGTTTCTAGGCATGGACGGTTTGATGTTTGGGACCATTTCTAAT
This sequence comes from Dolichallabes microphthalmus, assembly GCA_026413445.1. NCBI lineage: Eukaryota > Metazoa > Chordata > Actinopteri > Siluriformes > Clariidae > Dolichallabes > Dolichallabes microphthalmus. The sequence continues at coordinate 18,874,396 of JAOTQY010000048.1, forward strand.
ACGCTATACGCAGACCATCAATCAACTCCTTGTAAAAACCGCCTAAAACCCAAATCGCCATTAGAGAGTAAAACGAGTCTTTCTACCTCATCTCTTCTATGGATAGTGGCAGTGCACTTGAAGGAGTCAGAGTCAGAGAAGCGTAGCGTGTAGAGCTGGAACATGGCTTGGCGAAAGCAACTTCTTGGATGAAAACAGACAAGGTTTTGTATCTACAGGATATGATAATGCTGCACCAAATAAAGATCAGGCCAATTTGTAAATGATCCAAACAGACGCTCTTTCAAACACACACATTTTGGAATCTGAGAAGGTCTTCTTCGTCACTTGGCTCCAACAAGAAACACGCCAAGGTCCTTCTCATTAAGCCCTCGTCTGCTCCACCAAATATAAATGTTCTAAATCCACCTCTGATTATCGTCACTAAGTCTTAGAGAGGAAAATACTTGCAATGGAAGATCCAAACAACAGCTGATCCACTGCAGAAGACATCAGGATCATGAAAGATGGTTGGGGAAAATTTATGAGCTAATTAGTGAAGGCCTTTACAAATTCTCCTCAAATGCACTGAAACAAATTGCGAGAAGTGGAAGGGGGACAGGGGACCACATGCTGTCAAAAAATTATTCATCCTTACAGTTCTGTCTAATTTCCGACAAAAAAGGAAGGCCAATAGTGGTTGGAGGAGACAATGGGGCCCACTTGTAAAACCAGGAGGACCAACAAAGGGTTAATGCTATCCAGGGCTATCTGTCAGGCTCAAAGGCTTTTCCAATCGCTCCCCCTATACAAAAAAAGTCAAGAAAGACCTAAAAGGAAAAGAAGGGGGAAAACACTTCAAAGCCTTGTCATCTGGCATTGCGGAGAGCTGGTTTGAATTAACTTCAATTCTCCTCTCCTTTTCCAAGTTCATAGCGAGAATGCCTTGGCTTCTGGTTTTCATTAGAGCCAATTTTCTTATCTTTTTTCTCCCTCTTTCTTCATCTCAAGCTTGATCCCCTGTAAATGCAACGTGGCACTGAGTGTAGCTAAATAAGAAGGTGCTGCCCGCAAGGCATGCATTGTCTCACACAGCCCACAAAACGCAGCTGAGAGGGAAATAAGGAAAATGCAGGGAAAGGGAGACAGTGGGAGGGAGGAAAAAAAAGAGAAAGATGTTGGTTGTTTACACCAAAACAGCCTTTATTTATCTGTTTCTCTCATCTGTTTGGCGGGATGCAGATTTTTCCATTCAGACTTTATCATTACTGCAATAATGCATTATTTACCAAGCAGGGAGAGGTTGTGGGAGAGAGAGAGAGAGAGAGAGAGAATTGATTTAAAAACTGATGGTAGTTAATGGAAAGAGAGAGAGAAGGGAAAGGACAGTGCACGAGAGCAGGAAGAGAGAGACAAAAAGAAAAGATATATGGACTGCTGGGCTCTCCCTCTCCAGTCTTAAGGGAAAAATAAATCAGTGTTCAGAGAAGGGTGCAGTGCTTTGTGAACGATTTGAACCGCAGGGTAGTGAGAAAGAGAGAGGGGGAGAGAGAGTGGGAGAGATGAGGAGAGAGAATCCAAGGAAGAGTTTGGCAGTGGGATGGTGCTTTCGATGACTTGGAACATGAAAATCGCCAAACATGGATTTAATGCATCAGATAATTGCCAAGTCCTTCATGTGGTGGATTGAGTGCATTAACAAAAACAAGAAATCAAACCAAGCACTGTATAAAAAAACAAAAAAATAAATAAAGTTCCATTAACAAACTCTTCTGTGCTGGACAAAAGACAGTTCTGTGTTGATAACTGTAAAACCTTTCCCATTTTCAGGCACTGCTTTATTCTGATTAGTATCGCAGAACATATAACGAGAACATTGGGCATGAGATGTTTTGTAAGTAAATAAACTGAATAATAGTTAAGCTGCATTTAAGCCTTGTTGAGGCTGCCAGCCAAAAAAACAATTTTTGCCATATCCAGGTTGGAACCAGTTTGGAATCAGATTGCTTCCATGTAAACAGTAAAAAAAAAAAAAAAAAACCACTAAATCAGATTTTTCCTAATCCGATCTGAACTAGATCCAGAGATGGTTTGGTTTCAAATCAGATTCCCAAAGATGTGTCTCAGTCTGCATCCTCTACTTGCTCAAATCCGATTCCAAACTGTCCATTACATCACTCGCAACCCAAAGTTGAAGTTCAAGTCCACACGATCACGTGGTATGGAACATGGATTCATGGATGAAAAACAAGCCAGAAAACAATGGAAGGACTGGAAATATGTAATTATAACTTTGTAGAAAGATGATATGCTTTAGGAGATCACAAAGGACCTTTTTTCCACTTTTTGCTCTATTACCACAAAGTATGTAAAAGCCGCGCCCTTCAATTTTTCTTTCTGTGCAGCAACATTAACCATGCTTTCAAGAAGAGTGGCTGGCTTTCCAGTTTAGAAATGAAGAACAACAGTCCCAGGACAGAGGAAGAAGTGAAGTGTCTGATGGTACAGTAGGACGCCTCAGTACAGGCAAGTCTACGATAAATAAAAGTACAAATCAGGGCAATATACTGTATGGGGAAATATCTGGCTGCATGTGAGCCTCCGGTGTTGTTACCATAGAAACCGATGCAGATATGTTGACAATGTGTTGAATTTGGGCTGCCAGTCTGAACACAGCCAAATCCAACCTGATCACTTTTACATAAAGTGTGGACAGTCACTCTTAAAGATCAGATCTCAGTTAGACAAATCTATGTGATTAAGAAGAAATCCACCAACTGCTCTGTATAATTGGAATATTGAGGAAAAAGTTTTAAAAAATCAAGTTCAAATGCACCACTGGACAAAATTTTACCTCAAAGAAAGTTATTAAACAACATGGTCATGATACTTCAGGAATGTTGTAAAAAAAACGCAAGAACTGCTCAATTGTTTCCCGTATTGCATCAATTAGTAACCTCTGACTATTCCTGTGTGCTTTTGTTGCAAATTTTACATTTCCTGTGATGATAACATTCGGACTCATAAACATAAGAGACTACACATGTACCTCATTTTGCCAAAAGTTTGTGGGCACCTGACCTTCAAACCCATTTGAACAAATTATTGTCACAAAGTTGAAAGAACAATGTTGTATAGGATGCCTTTGCATCCTCTGCCACCAAGGGGCCCGAACATATTCCAGCATGACAATGCCCTTGTGCACAATAATGCAAGGTCTATGAAGGGATGATCTGCCACAGGTGGAGTGTTTTGCACAGAGCCCTGACCTCAACCCTACTAACAAACTTTGGGTGAACAGAACAACATCAGTGCAAAACATCAGTGCCAGATCTCAGTAATGCTCTTGTGGTTTAATGAGCACGAACCCCCATAGCCATGCTCCAAAATCCAGTGGAAAGCCTTCAGAGAAAAGTGGAGGTTACTGCAACTGCAAAGAGGGGATAAATCTGAAAGTGTTCAACAAGCTCAAATGGGTGTGATGGTCAGAAATGAACTTTTCTTCAAAACTAAGCTCACTTTGACTTCCATGGCTCTCTCCATGATCAGTATGAATGAGCCGAACGTACTGTACATGGCTGTGTGCCAGGTTCAGAGTCGGCTGGCAGGAAAGACTTGGACCGAATCATCCAGCAGCTCAGCAAA
>JAOTQY010000048.1:18968124-18980162 GCA_026413445.1 Dolichallabes microphthalmus
AAATCTTAAACCATTTAACTGATAGTAATAATCGGTCAAAATTCATTCTTTCGGTTAACGGTTAAACGTCAATATGAGCATCCCTAATATACATATATGAATTACACAGGATTACAGAATGTGAAAAATGTTTATTTACTATTTTACTCATTATTTTTTATTACATCACATCAGCTCCTTACACCAAGAGTATAAAATAAAATAGCTTATGATCGAAACGTAGCCATAATTTATAATGATATCAATAATACTATTGTAATTATCATTCATTATTTTCAATCATATTGCCCAGCCCTAACATGTCATACCAGTTCTCAAACAAGTCTCAGTGGTGAATTAAAGTCTTTTTTTTTGTTTTGTTTACTGGTGTAACTATCATTATTGTATCACCACTGGAGATTTGCACCCTGGCACTGAGAGATCGATCAATCATCAACAAGAGCTGACTTACTATACCCCTGCAAATTCTCTTAAGGTCATGCATTACAACTCTTAAAAAACCAAACAACTGAAAATGTTCAGACGACATTGCCCAGGGGTCATGGGTTACGTTTGGTAAATAATGCCTAACACATAGCCTGTGTGTACAGTATACGTGCGGGAGTGAGTGAGTCAAAGATAAATAGAGATAAAGACAGAGGAAGAGGGAGAGAGAGGGAGAGAGAGAGGGAGAGACATGTTCTGGGCCAACAGAACTGAGGCAGCTGTCTCACAGCTCCTGCCTTCACCACTTGGCAGCACCAGGCTGAGCGCGAGTGCCAAGGCGGCGGACAGGGCGCCACTTTCAGTAGCCAATACAGGATGCTCAGAGACCATCTGTGAGGACTGGCATCAGCGGCGGCCAGCAAGCGTCTCCCAAAAACACATGTACAGTATTCGGGTGACTTCTCATTACCAAATAAATCAATTAATAAAAGTATGTATGAATAAATAAATAAATAAATAAATAAATGAATAAACAAACAAACAAACAATATTGTATTACAACGTGCATCGATTCTTAAATCAGTTCTCAGATTCCTTTTCTAGAAAAGGAGCTTTGACAAGAGTTCCAGCTGCAAAGACACTCGGTCCATAACTCATACACTTATGTTTCTATCACAGCAGCTGAAGCACCAGCAGACGCTCCACGTGATAAAAGACATGAAAAGACAGAACCTGTCCAATCATTGATTTTGCCTCTCTGGTGTCAGAGCTTTATAACAGACAGGAAGTTTCCCACCCGGGGAAAGTCTGATTTCTCTGTAACTGTAAAAGCTGCATGAATACATTAACTGGATCTGCAACTGAATCAATCTTTTCATGTATTTAAAATTAAACTGAAACTGAATTTGAGAAAGATATTTGTAATTATTTAGGTAAACTTACAAAATTGAAATGTAAAAAAAAACTGATAAATGCATTGTAAAAAAAAGTACATACTACAAAGTTTACAGAAAATAAAACCCACTTGCTTCTTACAGAAAATACTTTTTACTGTAAAATATTTTGTGGAAGCATCGCTTCTTCTTCTTTTGAGTATATAGGAAGATGGTGCAATACCACCACCTACTGGACTGGAGTATAAGGCAGAAAATTGTCAAGGAAAAAATGACAAACACAAAAAAAAAAATGCTGCTTTGTATGAGACATGACATTTAAATGATCAAAAACAAGTTACACAGCATTCCAGTGTTTATTAGAAAATGTTTGCAGTTTTTAATAGGGGTGGGAATCACCACTAGTCACCATCCTACCTACATGATTTCATCACGATACCCAAGTGCTAATTCAGTTACAATTTTACAATTCTGAAAGTAAATCTCAATTTCTTTCAGTTTGTTTTAAGACTTTAACAAAACCAAAAAAATTGTCATAACTTGAAAGTTTTATACCTTATCTTTATTCACCAGTTTCCCACCTGAACTAAACATGAGTAATTGAATGTAGCCCATTAGTTATTACATTAGTTTTCTCACTTAAAAAAGGAAGCGCAGCATTTAATCAATACAAACTAACTTCAAATACTAACTTCAAAGGAGTTTACAATTTGACTTAAAATTCAATTAAACAAAAATCTTTACACATCTCGGTCATCCACCATAATTATTATTTCTACTCAAACTTAATCTAAGCAGCCTCCGAGTGGCGCAGTGGTAAAGTGCTCGCCCTATTATCCGGAGATCGCTGGTTGGGCTCCCGGGTGATCCTGTAAGCTCTCGCAGCTGGAGGTCTAGAGAGAGTTGATTGGCCGAGCTCTCTCAGAGGGAGGAGAGGTACTTAGTGCTCCCACATTCATCACGGCTCTACAGCCAATCAGGGGTGTCTGTGAGCTCACGCTAGCGGAAGGAGCAGATAGCGCTGTCCTCCGAGTGTGTTACGCCGCCCACAACGGAGCGTGAGCAAGCAGTTCGAAAAGATGCGGTCGGCTGGCGTCACGTGGTTCGGAGGAAACGCGTGATAGTCTTCGGTCCTCCCGGCTGTGTGGTAGTAGTAGCCTTAATGTTGGAACCCCCTAGTGATGGGGAGGAATTGGACACGAAAATCGGGAATCGGGAAAATAATCCTAAAAAAAAAAAAAACTTACGGTAATCTAAGCAAATAATTCACAAAGGGAGAAAATGTGTAAATACTTTAGAGTGCACCACCTGTAGGATTATAAAGAAAGGTGACGACTTCCCGCCTCAAATGCCTCCAAAGTCTTGAGCGAGTGTTAAGTAGTTGTGGTCATGCGGGCATGCGCGTTTTGCAATGCATGTTTTAAGGCTAATTAGCGCTCGTGTTTTGAGAATGGTTAAAGAGTGTGTAATTAGTGGGTTTCGGGACTAAGGGCAATCGGAGGCACAGAATTGATTATATCCAACATGATCGTTCATGGCCGAACAAGCTGAAAAACAAGCAATTCACTGGATAATCGACCTGTGCATCTCTATTTTTAATACTTGCAAGAAAAGAAACCTGTAAGAAATCCGATTTCAAACTTACTGAATCGGATTGAATATCACACTGTCAGTCTGCTTACCATCTACACTTTTAACAAGCAATGCTTTTCTTTTCTTTTCTTTTTTTTGAACTCGGATCAGAAATTCAAAACATGGCTCGAGAATGAACGAGTTTCCTCACAAATGTTCAACATTAAACATAACCACTAAACTGAAAACCACATGATATGCTTATTACTAAATTACAAACTGAAACTGTTGGCAAACTGCTCTGAAATAAGATGCATAAAAGCCTTTGTGATGTGATGTATCAGAAAAGATGATTAACTTTGCGTGAGTCTAACTGTTGCGTTCTTACGTGTCCCCTGCTTCCCTTGAACAGTCAACACCTCGTCAGGTTTTATTCCTCGCCGCCGTGCTAGATGGTCGCTCGGTAGAGATGAACGGTAAGCTGAACGGCTCTTAGCGGGACCGAGCATCTAAAATTCGTCTTGATTGTGTTTAACTTCACTTGGTTTTAATTTCTCCTGATATTAAATATCGCTTTTATTAAAGTGTGCTGCGCTGTGGACGGCTTGCGTGGCTTCCTCTAACAGACTCAGATGAAATCTGGATTTTATGGTGAGTAATAAAAGCGGCATTTATTTTAAATATCGTGTCGGGATAAAAGAGATGAACCGCAATGCTTTTGCTGTGAGGAACAAGCTGCTGCGCTATGCTGGCCAACATCCAGATCTAACCTTACAGTCTATCCAGACAGAATATGAGAGAGAGAGAGAGAGAGAGAGAGAGGTGGGGTGGCAGAAGTGAAACGTGGGCATGGTGCCTGACTGTTACATCCCCAACACACCCACACCATCCCCTACTGAGTATGCAAGGTGACCCTTGACAGCTCTCAGTGTCTCTCAGTAAGACAGAGAGCAGCATGCCACCTAGCACTAAACATGAAGCACTGCCCGGAAACACAGCATGGCTCAAGAAACACACACACACACGCAAAGTTTTTGTGTGTTCACAAGCGCTGAATATTTCAACCATGAATCTATCTACATAAAGCAAACTAAATCCAAGCGCAAGACCAACGCATGATCCGACTTGTTAAGAAAAGGCTTGTTCTGCAATGACTCGCTTGGCAGGAATCGTTAACAATCCGAGCAGCGTACTTCCCATTTCCTGGAAAAGGCATCGTTTCAAAGTTCCCGTATACGCGAGGTCAGCGGACTACCGGTTCAATAAGGAAACAGATTCCCCTGAGAGACGAGTGTAAAATTAGCAAGGGTCAAGATCTCCTCTGGTTTAACAAGCAAGACACCACATGTACAGTATATATATATATATATATATATGTGTGTGTGTGTGTGTGTGTGTATGTGTGTGTGTGTGTGTAAAGTTAAAAAAAAAAGGTTATCCTCTTGATTTTGGATAACAAATTCCTGCTTCTTCCTTTAGCTTTTCACAGACCAGCGGACTCATAACACACCGTTTCCCATCGCACGTCAGTCTCGTCCTTCAGTCAGTATTTTACACCACCGGAAAAGCCAAATGGCACACGGTATGTCCTCTACACAACTATATCAAGACTAAGCTTAGCTGGAAGTGATCAGAGACCTGTTTGCTTTATGTGAAAAAAGAAACATCCGCCTGGTAAAGATAAGTACGCGGGACTGAGGAGCGAGTATTCCTGGGAAGCGATGATCAAAGACGGACATGTGTTCGTGCGCGTCCAGAGGCGAGGACTGGCACGAGTGCTGCTGAGACATAATGAGCGATGAGGACAGATGAAAGGAGAAGACGAGACGAGATGAGACGCGAAGACGAAGATGCAGTCTTTAGGACAAGTGTTTGAGAGTTCGGGTTTCTGGCAAGGCTGCAATTGTTTTAAACTGTCTTCTTTTTTTTAAATATAAAATTATATTATTATGATAATAAATGTTACTTTATCACGTATAAAAGCGTGACATGGTAGTTATATGTCATTGACAAAGCTGTGAAAAAACACCCCCAAAAAAAAGCCTTGTTAAGCGTACTGCCACAGGCCGTGTGTGTGTGTGTGTGTGTGTGTGTGTCTGGGTGTGTAGGCTGGAAAACCTTTAAAAGAGTCATGTCTTGGCAGACACTAAAACAGAGGGAGTGTTAGATTGAGATGTAACTGATGGACTGCACACACCCACATACCCGGGGCCCGTGGTGTAAGCGTGCGACTCCGCGGCGTTGGCAGCTTGAATAGCGCGCTTCTGAATGAATAAGCCAGGCTCTCGCTCAGCCTAGTTAACATGCAGGCAAATCTGTCTTCATCGCCTTCATCAGGGGTGTCGGAGCCTCCTCTTCAAAGGGCAAAACACTCCACATGCATCACCCACACACCCGCATAGCTATTTCAATCCGTCTTTTACGCCCATGTTCACTTGCAGCAACAGGTACTCAGCACTGATCAGGCGACAGGCGGATGCTGGGGGCCACGTTTCTTCAGGGGGCACCAGCGGCTTTACTTTCGCTTCATTTTCATTTCCTCTCATAGCAGGAAACGGCTTCCTCTCATAGCAGGAGAAGGAAAAACAAGCACCCGGGCCAATCAGTGCCGGGAACAAACACGCGCAACCGTCACCAACGGTCAATCGAGCAGCGCTCAGGCAAATCAGCCCGAGAGCTGAATGCAAACGCGGCCGGCTCCAGCCAATCAGCACGACCGCGGACCAGCCGGGTGACGTCACGCTATTCAAAACGCCTACTGGTATAAATCCGATGCCTGGTGTTTGTCACGAGACCGGCGTTTGCGACCTTGACACTGATACCGTCTTCGACGGGAGGGAAAATCCTTCTGGAAACATGATCGCGTGAATTCTGAAATAGCAAGGCATTAAAAATGCAGAAGAGCAGCAAACAGAATCGAAAGCAGTGTACTGTATGTACACAAACACAGAGAGGTTTTCATGAAGCAGGAAATAATAAAACAGCTCGTTTTTTCCACAAACAGATTCATACAGTCAGGGATGCCTTTAGCTTTACAATAAACTCCGTACTGTACTGTACATGCCTTTAATATTGATCTTTTTTGACAGAAATCTAATGATTACATTTTTTTCATTAATTAAATGTGCAGCATAATATTCTGCTAAATTCAATAACTTAAGTGACCAGTCAAATTAGCTAATAACTATAAGAACTCCGTAATAAATAAATAAAAGCCTTAATAATGGTGGTTTGTGGTAAAATTTTCACCACTGTGACAAAATAAAAAGAATAATAATAAATAAATAAAAATGAAAGAAAAAGAAAAAGAAAAAAAACACCATGAACCGCTGCTCTAATATGTAAACCTTTAACATTTTCCACATTATTTGTGTATGTAATATTACTTCCAGTGTAAAATAATGAAAACAGCTGCTTTAACCCTCAACCTCGCTTTGCTTTGCGTGTGTGTATATGTGTGTATGTGTGTGTTGCGGCTCAGTGAAAGCTGTATTTAGGGCCGAGCAGAAACCCAACAACTATTACCACTGAGCAAACTTGGCTGACAGCTTTTTTTTTTTTTTCTTTGATGCTTGTTGGCGGGCGATTTCATGCGTAGGTTTTCCGTCTTAACAAAACAAAACCAGAAAAAAGGAAGAAGAAAAAAAACCAACAACGACGCCAAGTTCGTGCACCATTAAATATGGTTAGTGATTTGAAGATGCTGATCGTTATCAGCCATCGAATCTGGCGGGTGAGGGACTGGGTTATAGATGATCGCTTTTGATATGAACTTCTCACCTGCTGAAGCAAACTCGCGGCATTCCCCTGACACGGCTGGACGATCGTGAAACCTATCGATGTCGTCACAGCTGCAGGAATGCTCTGTTTTACACCGTCATGTAATGATGCAGTTTTGCGTGACTATCACTCAGTAAGAACCGGCATGTAAGGACTTCTACAGAAGCTTCATTAGTACTACTACGGGAAAAAAAATGTTCAGAACTGAAATTTCATGCAAAATTGATTTGATCGACTTCTTTGGTCAAGCAGATTTCTTTTTATATCTAAATTTGGCAAACCAACTGTGGACAAATCAGAAATGTATAAACTAAGCCACTGGGCAAGTAAAAACTTTGTTGCTCAATCCTATATTAGCTAGAAGTTAAGTGAACCGGTACGTTGAATGGCCAATCAATCAATCAAATAAAAGGTAAACTTTGCGGTAAAGTCACGCGTTAATAATTCTTTTGATAGTTTTTACTGTAGCTTTGATGATGGCTCTCAATATGGTGATCAGTCCATGTGTAAATATGATTCAGGTCATCAGCTGACTTCTTTTTTTGCCACATGATGTTGCTAGACCTGACCAACTGAAAGAACCCCGGATCACTACACTACACTGTCCAGGGACTCGTACAGTGAGCACTATGCAGGATGGGTGCATTGTGTTATCTGATTCCCTTCTTACCCTGGCATACCTATCACTATGGTATTGGGTCAGTCTAGACTCATGACCTTTTTCCATTGCTTCAAAGTTTAATCTTTATGCTTCCTAGCAAACTGAAGGCTTTTTTTTTTCTGATAAGTCTAACAACTGGATTTCTTATAGCCACACAGCTGTTTAGTCCCACTCCTGAGACTAAGTTGCATTGTGTATAGAAATACTTTTAAATTCACTATTAAACAGAGTTGTGTTGTCTACTGTTGATTTTTGTTTTTATAATGCAACTTCACCAAGCGTTTAAGTGATCTCTTATCACAGTCATGCTTTTTTTTTTCTTCCAGATGTTAATAATGCAGTTCTTGATCCAAATCCAAGCCAATAAATTTGACCCTACTGAAACGGTAACTTTTTTGTCTATACCATTATGTCCTCCGCTCGTAGAAACGGCTTCACATCAATAAAACCGGCAACTCGCCGCAATAGAAGCCTGTTAGCTTCCCGGGTCTAATCCCTAAATCTGATGGTGTTATTTTCCAAACAAACCCATCACACTGTCATACCTTTTTATCATCGCTGATCCCAAACGGCTCAGTGTCTCCGTTGTTTAGTGAGCTGTGTTTGTTTTGGTAACAGTTTGTTTTGGCTCACCCCGCTCAGCATTATGCCAAGTGATCCTGTGAATATTTAATGGCGCTCCCACACAATGAGAGCACAAAAATGGCTGTCACGCCCGGAGTTCGGCAAGCTGTTCGCATGTACGATGTAAATGGTGCAAGGTATCCTAGTAGTACCTGTGAGTTATCAGTTCATTTACTGGGCTACATGGGAAGACAAAGGAAGACACACACACACACGCACGCACACACTAGTCTGTAAATAAGTGCACATAAATATCTACAATAAACTTGTATTCACTTGTACAAAACCAAATGAAGCAGGCAGGATAAACCTGCCTCAGATTAAGAAGATGTACGGCATGCCAAGTATAACCCGATGACATCAGCACTCAGAGAGAGAGAGCGAGCGAGAGAGAGCGAGCGAGAGAGAGCGAGAGAGAGCGAGTGAGAGAGAGGGAGAGCATTATTTCTATACTCAATACAAGTACCTCATATAAGCCACTTACAAGTATCCTTAACACGAACACACACAAGCCAGTACGTATCCCAGCAACTACAGTGTATCAGACGCTATTTTCACAATGGGTAAAAACTTGCCTATTGAGATTGATATCGAATGGCTACATGCTTCACGCAGGATGAATAATAGATGATGCTGGACACGGTGGTTTGATATTGTGCTGTGGTATTGAATGTTCTGATTACTGCTGAGGGACAAGAGCATGAACGAGCTCGGCATGATTTGGCCGCGTGAGGACCTCGAAACAGAGTGCAAACAGTGGAGACAGACAGGGAGACAGAAAGAGAGGAAATGGAGGGAATGGAAGGAGACATAAAGGGGCTGCTGGTATCGGGCTTGTCTCCAGGCGAAAAGAGCACACGGCCAAAATCACCCTTTAGCACCATCTGTTTCCTACTTGTGAGTCTGTCATAGTCGAACGAGAATGCAGTTTAGGCCCCGCCCAAACCCATTCTAAACTGAGACCAAACCAAAACCCATTCTAACCTCAAATGAAATCAATTCTAAACCCAGACAAACTCATTCAAAACTCGGACCAAACCCACTTTAACCCTGGACTGAATCCATTTTAAACCACACACAATCACATTCTAAACCCATTCTAAATCCAGACCAAAACCATTCTAAACCCAAACCAAACCCATTCTATATCCAGACCAAACCCATTCTAAACCAGACCAAACATATTTTAAACTATAGATAATCAGACTCTAAACCCAAACCAAATCCATTCTAAACTAGACCAAACCCATTCTAAACCAGACCAAACCCATTTTAAACCCAGACCAAACACTTTCTATTCCAGACCAAACCCATTCTAAACCCAAACCAAACCCATTCTAAACCAGACCAAACATATTTTAAACTATAGATAATCAGACTCTAAACCCAAACCAAACCCAACCCATTCTAAACCAGACCAAACCCATTCTAAACCAGACCAAACACATGTTAAACCCAGACCAAACGCTTTCTATTCCAGATCAAACCCATTCTAAACCCAAACCAAACCCTTTCCATTTCCAGACAAACCCATTCTAAACCCAAACCAAACCCTTTCTATTTCCAGACCAAATCCGTTCCAAACCCAAACCAAACCCATTCTAAACCAGACCAAACACATTTTAAACAATACACAATCACACTAAACCCAGACCAAACCCATTCTAAACCAGACCAAACCCTTTTAAATCCATACCAAACCCTTTTAAACCAAGACCAAACCCACTCTAAATCCAGACAAAAACTATTCTGAACTGAGATCAAACAAATTCTTACTCTTAACCCAACTGTGCACAATCACAATATAAACCCATTCTTAATGAAGAGCAAATCCATTCTAAACCCTGTCAAACCCATTCTAAACCATGCTGAAACACATTTTAAGCCCAGCATAAACCAATGACAAATTAATTTTAAACCTGGACCAAACCCATTATAAACACAGCCAATTACACTATTAAAAAAGCCTGAAAACATTCACAACCTGGACCAAACCTATTATAAACCATGCCTAATACCAGCTTAAACCCAATATAAATCCACCCCAAACTGCAAAATCCATATAACTCATTTTAAAAATAAGACCCAACACAAGAAAGCCTTGTATATAAATCAATTTAAACCCAAATACAGTCTCCACCCTGCTCAAATAAATATGAAACCTAGCCTACATCCAGCCTTAGTATAGTCCAAACCTGCTCTGAACTCAGTTGTAATCAAGCCTAACCCCAGTATAAACCCATGCCAAACTCAATCAAAACCAACACCCAAACTAAATCCAGCCAAAACCCAACCCAATCCCTGCTGACACTCGGTCCAACCCTATAAACAATCTCTATGCTCACCTCAGAGCCAGCTACAAAACCAATGCCAAAGGTAGCGCAGGGGGAAACCAAGTCAAAAAGGAGCCATCACAGAACTCACTAATATCTGTGAATACAATCATCACTCATCACAGCTTATAGTGTTTAAATCCACACCTTAAATCCACATTAAAATATCTTCACAGAGGCCCCTGACATACAATAGCTGTCAAGTGATGCCATGTTTCCCCCTAACAGCTGGTGCGTGGACCACACTGTGCTACAGGCATTAAGTCCTATGAAGAAAGGATTATTACATTATGACACTATTGTTACATAGCACTCATGTGCTCATTTCCTCATAACGGAAGTTGCCAGTATATTGCTCCTGGCTCATCTAAGCACATGTGTAGGTAGGTGTATGAGAGTATGTGTGGACATGTCCACACGGCAGAAGGAAACCACTTAAGGACTAAGCGCTATCCTGTAGCAGGCCGGTGACACCCAACATCTCCAGCAAAGAGCGAAAAGGCATTGCCAAAGAGTCAAATTCTCTGCAGTCTTTTTACATCCTGCTCTGCTGAAATAAAAATAATAATTCTCATGCTTTAGGCAGAGAAAAATAAACTATTTCCACTTGTTGATGTTGAAAGTTTGGCACACGATTGCTGATTTTCACCGGTCGAACTGTGCTACTTCTGAGATTATAGTTGCATTTCGACATAAAAACATGCCAGTTGATCATGCCAACCTGAAGCAAACTCAGATCACATACATACATGCATACATACAGTACATAAACAAATTAATTGTCCTACCAGAGGGAATGTGGTTGAGTCCAGATGTTTTGAGAAGCTCCAGAGGCTGCTCTTTACTGGGAAGGCTATCTGTGGAAGAGAGACGGGCGTTTTAGAAATGATCCGATGGACTGAGAGAAAAACGGACAGAGAGGGACAGAGAGGGCAATACAAAAGCTTAAAGATATATCCGTATAGATGGGGGGGCATCAAGAAGGAAACGGGATTAGGGAAAATAACCTGCTGGAAAATAATTTGCATTTCAGTTCACTCCACTAATACTAGAACACACAGGGGGACACCAACGTACACATACACAAATACAGAGCTCTCACTAACAGCCTGCCTTTAAATAGCCATGAACGCAACCCTAAAAGAAATCTTAATATATAATGGACAACTGATGGGTTCATACAGATTCAAGGGCAAAGTTTAAAATCATACTTTCCTATGAGAATAATACAATAATAATAATAGAATAAAATCACATGTTCTTTTATTCCTCTTACATTCAACAGTAATTTGCCAATTGGAACAATTTGATATTAAAGAATTAAATTAGATTTCACCCTTTTCATATATTTTGGTTGCATATGATAAAAATAATTTTCACAAAACCACTAAAATGATATCAGCTGTAAAAAGTTACTCTCTGCACAGATTGTGAAATTCCGGGCCAATGCTGATACTTAAAATAATTATATGACCGATAGCCAATACAGATGTTTTTAATGGTTTTGTTTTTTACGTTATCTATTACTGCCTAAAATTTGAGCCCAAATTCATTCATTCATTCAAATTTATGGACCAATCTTTACGTAACCTTCTTTCATCGACAGACTGTTTCTTGCAAAAAGAAAAAACACAGTTCATTTCAAAAGCCATTTTAGCCTCCTACATAGCTACTAGTGATGCGCGGGTCGGGTATTTTTCCAACCCGCGGGTCCCACTTTTATGAAATTATTTGGCCCGCCCCAGCCCG
>JAOTQY010000048.1:18994449-19015884 GCA_026413445.1 Dolichallabes microphthalmus
GCACTGGCTGGAATCGAACCCAGGCCTTCCGCATGGCAGGCGAAACACCTACCACTGAGCCACCAGTGCCCCATCTTCACCAATTCATCGGGTCTGGCTCGCCATCGTTCACAACTATACAGTTGATCACATCACACGACGGACTCAAAGTCAAAAATAACGGCGAAAAATCAGTCCGTGTGTGCACCTGTTAGATTTTGGAGGTATTTGAGGCAGTAAAACATCATGGTTTCTTTATAATCCTACAGGTGGTGCGCTCTAAACTATTCTCACACTGGCACCCTGTCTTCTAGAAGTGAATTATTTGCTAAGTTTGATCAGAAATAATAATTATTAATGTAATAATAATTGAAAATGTAATATCAAATCGAAATATTTATAAAATCGTGATATTTACAGAATCACCATCTTAATTGAAATGGCACCTCAGTATAATATTCTATCAGGAGGTGACTGTTGATTCCCGTAATTACTATCTTCTGATATGTTAAACAAGCGATTTCCAGGATCATGACCTAAGCGTTCCACAATGAGCTGTATGCCACAATCATCAATTTTAAAACAATAAAAGGCTTGAACTACTTCAGTTGTGTGTAATGAATCTAAAATATATGAAAGTCAAATGTTTCTCAGTACATTACAGAAAATAATGAACTTTATCACAATATGCTAATTTTTTGAGCAGGACCTGTATACAGTATGATCTAGCTGAGAATTTTTAAAATCTTTCATAACAGCTTTCAAAATCACAACCTGAGCATTGATGAAGCTGTTGCTAAAAGCTGGCTCGGGTGTCAGTGTTTCCTCTACACAGCATGACAGCCTGAAACGAGGACGTGTCCTGTTTATCGTTCAGCGCACGAAGACGTAAACACTGTCTCAGCACCTCCAGAGCCTGACGTACCACTGATTGCATAACACCCTAGTCCACCTTCTCAAAGAGGCGGCTCTGCAGCTGAATGTCCTGAGGGACGAGCTTGTTTTGCTCGAGATGCTCCCAGAAGGAGAAAGTGATGACATAGCCTCCCGGCGTTACAGCAGAGCAAATGGAATATCGGCACGTAAAGGCCCCGCTTGGTCTCCGTCATGAGGAATTAATAACAGCTAAATGAAATCAGTTACTTCCATCCAGCTGGGGGAACCACAACCAAACCAACAATCAGTGTGCACCTAAATGACCACCTACACCCCATGTCATCTTACGGGAGATGTGAGTCACGACCTTCTCAGAAGTCAAAAACGAAGCTTAGCAAATATGCGAGACTTAGACTCGACTTCAAAAGGTCTTCCTCTGAAGATCGTCCTCGGTCTTTGGTGGCTTTCTTACTGCACTTCCTGCGTATGAGCAGGAAGCGGGGCACGCACTTCTCAGAAATGCCGAAAAAGAAAAGAAAAAAAAGAAGAAAACAATCTGAAGTCTAATATTCGAATCGACTGTTGATTCAAGCAGGAAGCAGCCTTTGAATAGATGGGGGGAAAAAAACAAAGAAAAGAAAAGAGTGGAATTAAGCACAGTTAGAACTTGCAGCATGAACTCTGCTGTGACTTCTGCGCGTCCTGCAAGGCCAAAAGTCGGCAACAAATCCTCAAAATCTCACACGGCTATCTCACAATCCTGAGGGCCGGCGTACGGGTGCGAACAACTTCCATCATGCGGTTGACGGTTGCTGCCACAGGCATGGAAGAAACGTCACATCATTCGGCAAATATTGTTCGTCCTTGCTGTTTTTTTTTACGATGCCCCGGGATACGGAGCGAAACTGGTTCTTTCAGAGAGCATTCCAGAATAAATAACGACAAAATCTAGAACATCTTACATTTCTTGCGCGACGGGACGTGCGGTCAAAGGTCACACGTCACGCCACGTACTTCCAACGCTCGGTTCGCGTTATGCAACGTTCAGTACGTGGGAAATCGACGGCGCCAGAAGCGAATCCATGCTTCTCACTTACCCAGTCGCGGTAGATGGCCTTTCTCAGGTAATTAAGGCTGTGTGAGTGTATGTGCACGCATCTGGGAAAGAGTAGGCATGCAGTGTCATGATTTCATCTGTCACTGTGGTGACAAACAGGATGGATGAGTCAG
Organism: Dolichallabes microphthalmus; assembly: GCA_026413445.1. Taxonomy (NCBI): domain Eukaryota; kingdom Metazoa; phylum Chordata; class Actinopteri; order Siluriformes; family Clariidae; genus Dolichallabes; species Dolichallabes microphthalmus. The sequence continues at coordinate 18,996,535 of JAOTQY010000048.1, forward strand.
AAAGCATAAGCGCTCATTTGCACCATCACTTCCTCTTGTACACCGTTCGGCTTTCAGAAAAACAGCCGTCACCTATGAAGCTCTCGCTGAACGAACGCGCTCTCTCTCTCACACACACATACACACACTCACACGCTCTTCAGCTCTGATTCACGACCGATTCATTCACAGGCTTTTTGAATGAAGAGGAAGCTGTTTACTGAGCAATGTTTCGGCGCGGAATGTTAAAGAGGCCGAGGCTTTTTAGTCATCGCCACATCAGTCGAAGGAAAAATAACGCAAACCTTGTGTGAGAAACATCCGTGGTGTACTTTTATTCCTTTTTATTTTATTTATTTTTTGCTCGTTTTGAAAGGAGGAGTTCTTCTCTGTCATTCGAACTCCTGAGACTTTGCGTATGTACTTATGGACAGGAGAGCGACGTCTCTGAAGCACGCAGGGATGTGTGGAGAAATCCCTTCTCTTCCTGACTGGCTGCGATTAGCATGCATGTGTGCCTTCGGGTTGCTGGTGCCGTTCATCCGTTTTTTAAGTTTCTCAGGGTAAAAAGAAGCTACTGTAGGTACCGGTGTCACTCGATTTGCCATCTGTTCCGCAATCAAAGCTTTGAATTTAAAACAATCCACTGCTTACCTTGCAGTATTTCCTCCTCACACTATACTCGCAAATCTTCCTGCAAAACTGATCTCAATTAAATGCTTCCAGTCTCAGGCGCAGAAGCTCCATCCAATGGCCATCTGATGCGTCTGGCTTCATTTGTTTTTCAGAGGAAGCATCCACTAGGCCTCACCCTTTTATGTCATGTGATAGAGAAGAATCAACAAATGGGAGGGAATTGGCAATAACTAAAGCTGGAACAGAAATGCAGTGAAAATACAAAACTGACTGACTCAAGAGCAATCCTGGGATTTGAACTATGAATGAATAAATAGATAGATACAGTAGATAGATAACTGCGTTTTATATGCAATACCAGTAAAAGGTTTGGACGCACCTTCTAACTTCATGGTCTTTCCTGATTTATATTTCTTTCTACACTGTAAAACAGTTGATATTGAAATGTATATGCTTCATATGCTCTGTAAACCCTTCATAACGGCTCTGATCTGAGGTGCTGTTTGTTAATTGGTGATTTCTGAGGCTGGTAATGAACTTCCCCTCTGGTAAGTTTTGGTCTTGCTTTCATGGGATGGTCTTCATCAGAGTCAGTTTCATCATGCTGATTGATGGGTTTTAAATGGGGGAATCTCATTTGAGTGAAAATTTTCTTTTAATTTATACACGTTTGCATTTGAGGTGGTGAAACTTTTCACACTCTGGCCAGCAGCAAAGCATCCCCATGTCCTACCAGCTAATAATTTGCTGAGCTTTATTTAATTATAACAAAATAAAAAAATATACTTTAAATTGTGATAGACAAACAAATCCTAATCTAATCGGCATCCAGGTATGGTGATAATATTGTATCGGATGCTCCCTGGTGATTCCCATAGCTTATATTAACTGTTTCAGTTAATGACTGTATTTCAACCTACATATAAAACTGATGATTATTGGTTATATCGGATATATTGGTAGAATTGGTTAATCATGCACCGGACTCTGACTGTAAAACACCCCGACTCCCCCCTCTCCCTAATTTAGTCGTGTCCAATTCCTCCCCGTCACTAGGGGGCTCCCACATTAAGCTACTACTACCATTCAGCCGGGAGGGCCTCCGAAAAACGTGACGTCAGCGAACCGCTTCTTTTTCAAACTGCTTGCTCATGCACCGTTGGGGGCGGCGTAACACACTCGGAGGACGGCGCTATCCGCTCCTTCCGCTTGTGTGAGCTCACAGACGCCCCTGTTTGGCTGTAGAGCCGTGATTAATGTGGGAGCACTAAGTACCTCTCATCCCTCCTCTCTGAGAGAGCTCGGCCAATCAGCTCTCTCTAGACCTCCGGCTGCAAAAGGTCACAGCATCACCCGGGAATCGAACTTGTGATCTCCAGATGATAGGGTGAGATCTTTACCACTGCGCCACTCTTAGGCCCAAACCCCCTGAAAAACAGTCAAACCAAATATTGCACGTACTGTACAAACCAGGCATGGGCAAGGCGGAAACAATGTTAAACAGTCCTGACATTTTAAATAAATTGTTTTTAAATAAAAAAAAGCCGCGCAGGTTTGTGATTCGAGCGCGCTGCTCAAGACCCATTGGGCTGCGCGAATAAACCAGATCATTTCTGCGCTATCCAGATAGCCGCGCTGCGCTGTCTACTGGGCCGCGCAGATATTTACTTCAATCGGGTGTAAAAACAATAAAAACGAGAGCACACAAAATCCTTATCAACTGTTTATTCTCCTTTATTCACAAAAACAAACTGAACGCGACACTCTAGAGCAGGAAGTGCGCATGTGCCTTTTGCCCTTCTACGGATAAAAACCTCACACACACATACAGTATGCACCTCAAGAGCGCCTGTGCATCTAACATTAGCACAATATATGTTTTTCGCTCAAATGATTCATAGGTCACTGTGTGACTTAAACAAAAAAACATTCATCGGACACTAGTAAGGTACAGGGACTGGACTTGAAATGAGAGCCAAAAACATGCCAATACTTTTGGACAGCGCAGTATATATACTGTACATACACAATGAGGGTTTACTGTGCTGAGAGATGAAAGCCATCAGAATGAAGCGATCGATACAAGTCTAGAACGCTCCTAATGTAAGGATGATTTTGTAATGCACCATCAGATAACAAATGATATCTGCCACAATAAATAGCCTTGTTGCTCTAGATGATGTCAGTGGAACGTGTGGGCAAACAACCTGCGCTCTACTAATTGCTAAATGTCCTGGGCACAGCAGCTTTAATTATAGGATAAGCGCATCAGCAGAATTCCAGACAGTACTGGCACACCACAGCTCCACAAATGTGTGTGTGTGTGTGTGTGTGTGTGTGTGTGTGTGTGTGTGTGTGTACAGTATGAGCACACACTTGGATTTGAAAGAGACTGGAGTCTGAAAGCCTGGAAATGCCTCAGTGTTTGGTCTCACAACGTCCGCTCCTCTAGGACACACGTCTTCAGGTGTTGGAAGAAATTTCACTCGACGCACCCGAATGTGCGCATTAGCTCGGTTTCGAATCGGGAAGGAAAGCATCTCTTATCCGAATACGTGACGAGCGCATTAGCATCACAGCAAGCAGGAATGTAACGCACCATGCACACAGCTGGAGACGTCTGGGCTGCTGCCAACAAATCACACTAAACAGCTAATCAATGAAGCAAGTTAAACCATCTCAGGGTATTTAAAAAACGGTATAAAGGATGTATAAAAAAATATAATAAAATAAAATTAAACCTGGAAGGTGGCCAAGTTGAAAAGGAAGTGAATGGAGGTTTAATCCTGAGTGTGTGTGTGTGTGTGTGTGTGTGTGTGTGTGTGAGTGAGAGTGCAATTATATATCTCACATGGGCTTTTCCATTTTCCACGCTTATGCACATTTTGTGAATAAATGTGAATAGAAAATGAATGCAAGACGAAAAATTAAGACAAGATGTGAAAAAAAGGGTGATGCAACATGGATTTTTCAAATAAATTATGATTTAAAAAAAAAAAAAAACATGTAGTATATTATAAACGTGGCTGCAAATAAAGAAACGTATTATTTTGAGTAAATCACCAAAAGCAAAAATCAAACAACAAAAAAAAGACTAATTCACATTTTTATTTGGCGACTTCGTATCCAAAATTCATTCTAAAATTGCTAAATATCTGAATGGAAACGCAGCTAGTGCACCACAGTTCCGCTCCACAAAGTCTTTGAACGTTCCCCAAGTGGTCATTTCAATCAGACGCAGCGTGGTGCTGATGCTCGGAGGGTGGGTGTTCATTCAAATCTGACTTGCGTTCCCGTACCTGGAGTAACTCAAAAGTAATAACATGAGCGCTAGGGGCCATTAGTCTTTCTGACATCGCTGAATCAGAAAGGAATGATTATTATTGAATGAGAGGATATATGAACTGCTGGACAGAAAGCGCATTTATTATTAATGCGAAGACTGAAGTCGTGCACTTCCGAACAGGACGGCGTGGAAATGTGCTGGGGGGACGCGGAGGAGAACGATGGGACCAAGACACACTCGCTCTCTCTCTCTCTCTCTCTCTCTCTCTCTGTTAAACTGACATTGTACTGCAAATAAAGTCTCATATATTTAAAGATAAATATATTCATGCTCTTATCATATCATATTATCATTATCATATTAGAGCTGAAACTAATGATTATTCTGATTATCGATTAATCTATTATTGCATCGATTAATCGGATGGCGAAATCAAGATGATGAAGATTAATACCTCATTAAAATGTCTTTTAATGAACTTTGGATTATATTTTTAGTCGATGACATTGATTAATCGGTGCACCTCTAATGTATTTAGTAACGCCACACAAACAGATTTTAAAAATAAATGTGCACCATAGTTCTAGGGTTATGGATGTGACATTTGGATTCATACTTTCAACTAAAAGCCTCAGATCATGGACAAAATTAATATCAGTGAATTAATTTGCATAACTTTTGCTGTAAGCTCTTCAGCTAACAGAGGAAAAAAAAATCCTCAAAATGCATGTAATCATTTACAGCTTTTTATCAATATATTTTATTATATATTTCTAGATGTGCTGAAAACGGACAAATGTTTCTGAAAGACTACTAAGTTTTCTACAAAGTCTGTGAACTTTTAAAGAGAGAAGAGTGTAGATTTTAAAATGTTCTGAATATTTTTTGGAATTGTCAAAGGACGTGTGCCTGAATAAGTCCTCTACAATCTTTTTTTTTTTTTTTATGTGCTTAAATAAAAAAAATTTTAACTCACTCTCTCTCACGGCCTATACTGCTTTATCCTGTATACAGGGGTGCGGGTAGGGGGGCTACATCCATTGCAGGGCACAATCATATACACACACACACACACACACACACACACACACACACACACACACACACACACACACACTCACTCACATTCACACACTATGGAGAATCTGGGAACGCCAATCAGCCTAATCTGCATGTCTTTGTACCGTGGGAGGAAACCGGAGTACCCGGAGGAAACCGACCAAACATGGGGAGAACATGCAAACTTCATGTGGGAATCGAAACCGGACCATGGAGGTGCCAGGTGACAGTGTTAACTACTGTACTAAGCCGCTGTGCCACCATTATTAAAAAACTTTTTGAAAAGTTTTCTGGTCATTTTCTCTCTCTTTCTTTGTAGTTTTCATCATTTTTGCGCAACATTTAGCTTTGCTTTTAAAATTTTAGTAAATCTAAGCAGATGCATTATTATTAGTATATCATTATGCCTAACTTTTTTATGCCTACATTTCATCCCATCATAAGTTTTGCATGTATTTAATTGCACAGTTTTTTGAGGAGATGGTTAATTTGCATTTTTGGAGGGAATCTCCGGTGGGAAGCTTTGCCTTTTTTTTTTTTTTTTTTTATCTCACAAAAGAAAAGCCTTCAGGATGGAGACCTTTGTGGTTTGTAACCCACTCGACAAGTAAGAGAAAGAATAGAGACTGGTGAGTTAAAGGGTGTTGCTGTTATAATGGAAGTGATAACAGGAATGAACTTGTTTCATGGACATTCCACAAGATTAACTATAAACGGCTCAAATGGATAGTGCAGTTCTTTAACTTCTGTGATATATAAGAAATACACACTTGCTAGAAAATAAACTTATATATACCTGCCTGTGATACTAACTAATCATATAATGTTGCAGCAAAAGGGTCAGAAAGATATCGTGGCTCGAGTTCGTTGCGCTAAAACCACAATCTCACCTTTCCTAAAGCTCGCCAGTAACACAGAGACGTGTTTGGAAAGCCGTTCGGCCTGAACCATTTGTACAATAAGCCTGCACATTCCTCTCAATTAGGCAAGAATCACTCACATGTGGGTCTCTCTGACGTCAAGTTTGTACCTTCCCAGACTCTCTTTTCCTCTTGCTCTTTTACATAACCCCCTTTTTTTCCTGGAAGTTTCTACAGGTCATGGGATTGCATTTACAGAGAAGGTGGAGCCTCCCTTTCTTTTTCTTTCACTCTCTATCTTTCACTCTCTCTCTCTCACACACACACACACACATTTATACCCTTTTTAAATCTTTTTATAGAAGTAGACAAAGGAAGGTTGGTGTGCATAAAAAATGCACACTTCTGTTGGCTGAGAACATTACAGCCCATTCATGCCCTGAAGTTCAGACTTGCATCTCACACCGTACACCTCACACACAGCTAACACTAGTAGTAATTAAGCTCTATTTCTGGCATGTTGAGACTCATCCTGGCTCATAATCATATTATACTAGTAGGGAATAATCATGTCGGTCACCTTTCCTGAGGTCCCTCAGATTGGCAGCAGCTGATCTGAATTCTCTTAATTCTCTTCATTCTATATAATTTTTTTTTTATGTAGAATGAAAAGAATTAAGAGAATTCAGATTTGGTTTGAAATCAGATTCAAATCCTTCAATTCAAGTCCCAAGGATGTGTCTCGGTCTAGATGCCCTACCCGCTCAAATCGGATTTTAAACCGTCTATTACATCGCTCGCAATCAGCATGGAATTATAAGTCACATGGATTCATGGTTAAAAAATGAGTGGGGAGACACTGGAAGAAATCGAGAAATCATTATAATTTTGTCGAAAGTTAAGACCAGTGCTAATTGATATTTGAAGAAGTCACTGAGGGTCTCTTGTCCTCTTTTGGCGCTGTTACTGCTAAGCATTTAAACAGCGCATTTAAAAGTTGCTCCTAGTGATGAAATTCTAAGAAAATTCTTAGAATAATGGCATTTTCTTAGAATTTCCCCTTAAATTTAGGACTAAATCTTAAAGATAAAAATTATTCATGAAACAACTTCGACCTAAAAGTAGGCTTCTAAGGTAAACATTTAAGATTAGAGAGGAGGACTTCTAAGAGGCTTAAGAGTTTCTATAGCAGAGGACAAAATGCTGGAAAGAAGAAATATTCTCCAAACACTGAACGTAAAGCTAAAAGTAAACACTGCTCTTCTGTCCAGTCTGGTTTTCTTGTTGTTTTACTCCCTTCTATCTCTTTTGGATTGTTGACTACATACCATTAAAAACTTAAATAGACCGTCCTGCAATCATGTAAATTGGTAAACGATAAGTCATTTTGCTCCCATCAATCTTTACTAAATCACGAGTAATAAAATCAGTTTGGTAAATAAATGTGCAAACTTAAATATAGTAACTACTGTGTGGAAATTGGTTGCTTCAAAAGGAGACACATTTTCAACATCTGGCTGTTTAATTATCTTTAAGATATTTAGCCTATAACAGAAACTTTGCAAAAGTAGCCTGTAGTCCTGATTCTAATTTTTTTATGTACGAACATTATGATTTTACTGATATCTTCACAAACAGGGCATTTCAAGATCTTTACAAAGGTCAGAGGTTTTTTTTGTTTGCTTGTTTGTTTTAATCAACCAATCACAGTCTTTGAATTGCTGCATCATCCCTACCAACGGGGTCGACCACACCTCCTCACTAAGATAAAGGTTTTTGTACTCTCCTTCCTCAGAGTTGCTTTGGGAAGTTTCCTAAATCACTTTTAGTCTAGGACTCCCAGCTAAGACTTTTCAAGCTAAGATAGGAGCTCTCTGAGAGAATTCTAGAAAGCTTTGTGAATACGGGCCCAGATCTGTGAAACAAATCAGATGCAGTTTGAACAATGCTAAGAGGCTCAACTTAGTTCCAGCATGACAATGCCCTTGTGCATAAAGCCAGCACCATAAAGACAAGCTTTGTCAGGTTTTACCTGGGAAGATCTCACACAGAGTTCTGACCTTAACCCCACTGAACACATTTGTTGATGGAGGCACCAAATTCTGATGGCACCTCAGGCCTCCTCGACCCCAACACTACTGCATCAAAACATCTCAGTAAAGCTCTTGTTGCTGAACAAGTACCAATCCCCAAAACCATTGAGTTATTATAATGACAAAATGAGTAATTCTGGAATGGGATTTAGTGATCAAGCTCATACATGTATAGATTTAAAGATCAGATAGCGATAAACATTTGACCATCATTATTATACTCCATCATTTCTTCAAGCACCCCACCTTTAAACTCCTAGTTCCAAACAAAAGGCAATTAAAACTTCCAGAACCAAAAAAAAAAAAAAACAGATTTGTTTTCCTGAATGAATACATAGCTTTATACCTGACCCTAAACTGCGGTGATTAATTCAACTGATTTATGATGTAATAAACCTTCTGCTTTACCGCTTAAGTATCTACACTGTTTTCTTTTAATTACACAGGATTTACGGAACGTTTCTGCCTTGCCGTTTGTTGACAATGAATCAGACTGGAGGAGGATTTCAGCCAGTTTTGTTTTAGATCACCATGCTCATACAGAAGGGGGATCGCACAGGGTTTTAGCAGGTCTGTAAGCACCCATCTGATGTCAACAGGCATTTCGGTATCAGCTAATCCACGCGCTGGCGGGATTTCATCACATGCACATGCAGAGAGCTCTGTAAAGTCCCGTCGAGTACAGATAGGGCTGAAGTACTTACCAGAATCGGGTCACGTTCTTTTAAAAATGATACCAGGAAAATAACCATCAAGGGTTAAGCAAAATGGGTCGACTTTACCCCCTGTGTGCAGCAGAGTTTATCCAGGCTATCTTTCTCACCAGCAGGAAGGATGACCCTGACTTACACCACCAACATATATGGCTTGTTTAACAGCCTGGCCATTTCCTTTCCCAGCTCCATGAGCATGCTGTACTGATGATGATGGCTATAAAACAACAGAAGCAATTGAGGACACGGGGCGACATGACCAGCCTGCCTCTTTCCTGAGGTACTTCCTGAGGGCTCAACTCAGCGCTGTGGCACCCTCCTCTGCTGCGTAACACACACTACCACTCTTGCTTCCTGTCATTAAAAAAAAAAGAAGAAAAAAGTGTAACATTCTTTTTCTGGGACTGTTCTGTGAAACAATACAAGCCTCTTTTATTTCCCAACTTCCCACATGCCACCTAAAATGGTCCCAGTCATGAGATGCAGGGAAGGAAACAGTGAGAGCATTACACCTTTCACATACCACAGGAAGGGCCTTTGAAAGTTATTCACTGATGTTTTGTTGCCTAGGATGCATAGGAAGTTATTTAGATAACCGCGGGATTGAATCTCACCTGATGTCAGTGACTCAACTGCAGGAGCAGCAAAACCACTAGCAAGGGATAAGAAGATTTTAAGTCTGGGCTAATCTTTGTTTATTCAGAGTTGCCAAGCTTACCAGGGGAAAAAAGGCTTACCACTTATTGAATGTGACCAAAAAAAATTAATAAAAGAAAAGAAGGTTTTGGTGCGTACAGTGGTACCTCGGCATATGGATCTGATCCGTTCCGGAGGCGAGTTCTTAAGGCGGAATCTTGTATTGTGAAGCGCATTTTCCCATAGAAAATAATGTAAATGCAGATAATCCGTTCCAGCCACCCAAAAATATCACAAATATTACCACTTTCCAACACTATAATGAGATTATTGCATATGAAAACAATCAAAACATTTAGAAAAGACATGTCAATGAAATAAATAGACATTAAACACATGGCAAACTTGATTAAATCTCACGTAACCACAATTCATGATTTCTCTCAGCACTGGTTGCTTTAAAAACGAAACTAAAAGTGTCTCCCTTTTCTTCCTGCTGCCGTACAAGCTAACATTCTTGGGACCCATGGTGCCATGTCTCCACTAAATCTTGCACAGAATGCAAAGAAAAACCCAGCCAGCGTTCAGATCAGCTTGGTTCGGGCGCTCATACAGTATGCTGAGGCATATTTCTTGCAAAATTTCAGTCCTTAAAGCAAACATTTTTAAGGCGGGGCATTCATATGCCGAGGTACCACTTTACAGTATATGAGTGAGCATTATACACACACACACACACACACACACACACACTTACACATATACACACGCCAAGATATCAGAACCAGAAACATGCACAACCACTACATATGACAAAAAATGTGAGGATACCTGATCATCATACACATGTACGCTTGCTGCACTTCCCATTCCAAAGTTGTCCTTCCTTTACAGGTATTATAGCATTAATAAAATCATCACCACACGAGCATTAATGAAACCTGGCACTGATGTTAAGCAAGAAGGATTAGTGCACACACTGTGTTCCAGTTCATCCCAGAAGTGTTCAGATCTTATAATTTCAAACTTGGCAAATCATGTCTTCATGGAGCTTGCTCTACGAACATGGGGACTGTAATGCTGGAAGAGGTTTGTGTTTCTAGGGCTTGTTCACATTAGGGCCAGAGAACAATTGACCCCAAAGTCTGGTTCATTTTAATCAGTGTGAACACAATCGCTCCGTGCTTTGAACCTGGAAAATCACCTACGGAAGGCAATCGTACCTGAGAATGGAAGTAGATCGTGTGTTTAGATGTGACGTAATCAGGGCCATCGGTCTCCCCCGAATGTAGCGTGTAGCACCAGTCTCATCCTCTGTCCTACACAGTCATAGCTGATGAGGTAAAAAGGCGAGCGAGAGCGCTACTCTGTTTTCGGAAACATCAATAACAGTAGGTATAGCGCGAAGGTTAACTTTTCTCATTCTCTTCTTCTCTTGTGCTTAATGACGGCTCACAAACCTAGAAAGTGCATACTGCCATCTGCTGTATCGTACCTGAGAATGATGCACAAAAAAAGACATGTGGACGCTCAATCGTGCCTAATGCGAAAACGCCCTTAGGGGGAAATGAACATGCGCTTGATTTTCAAACTGTATAATTTGCCTATAGTGTAACTGCAGGCAATGTAATAAACAATCTCCGGGGCGAAGACCTACTATACATCGGGAAATTCTCTCTCTTGTGGTGCAAAAACATGCAGTAATCCACAACACGGAATCATCTACATGTATCCACTTTTTTCTTTTTTTGACAGACCTGACCAACAAGCGGAGAGGATGTTCTCACATGGTTTTTTAAAATGACGCCTTTTGGATTTTTCCGAAACCGAACTGAGCCGTTTACAAACTCATCATCATTTGGACTAACGAACAAAAGCACCCTTAGGTCAAGTGAAAGAAAATTCAAATATGCGATATCTAAGGGGGTTTACTGGCCTGGTGGACAAGCTAATAAAAAAAGTTATGAATACGAACAATCTTCTCATCTCTGCTGTGATACTATATAATATTGCCTTAATTAACGCAGCCCAACAAACTTATTAACCTGCACACAAAGCCACAATAATAATCAAGATCAACCCAAACGAATAAGAAAGCCAGACTAAACTACTCAAGGCAGAAATAAATCCGCATCATGGTAAAAAAAGAATCCCTCCATCTGTATTAAGAAAGTAGCGGATCCAGTTTCCCCGTGCCCGTTTGTGATCTCGTTCCCAAACTAAAGAGGGAAATGCGATAATAATAGCACAGTCACAATGAGCTATATGACAAGTAGAAGATACTCATTACTTTCATTGGAGAGATGCTTTAATTATAAGTAAGGTTTCAGAAATGGAGTCTCTTCATGTTGACGTTGATCACAAACCGCTAATTAAGAAGCCATCGGCTGACAGGTACTAGTACGCCGGACCCAGGGGGTAACTGGTATGAAAAGACTCGCACGTGTAATTATGGGATCACGGCTCTTTTCTAAAAAGCACGATTACAGCTGAAGCACGATGCAAACTTTGGCGCTGTTATATTTTGACATTTTTGCCAGACGCTTTTCAGGAACTTCAACCCGTGAACGTCAGGGAGCGATTTTCATAGCTACTGCTAAAACAAAACAGCATGTAAAATACATAATCATAACTAAAAAAGTGCATATTTTATCCAGGCTGCCTAAGGGGGACATGACAAGAAATACTGCTTTTATAACGAATGTTGGATGTTCACTTTATTAGGAACACTGTATTATACATAATCATAGCCTTCTTGATTAACATTCTGGCTATTCTCCTCTGACCTCTCTCAACAACACCAGGGCACTTTGTCCAACAAATCCCCTTAGTCTTTTCCCCCGAGAGAGCCTAATGTGTGTGTGAAAATCACAGGAGATCAGCGGAAAAGTCACCGACATCACTTTTTGTACTGCTGCCTGCATGAATAAACAAGCGTGCATGTGTTCCTAATAAAGTGGCTGCTACAGTGTCTCGGATCTTTTCTAGTAATTTTCCAGGTCACCAGTTTTTATTTTTATTTAATATCCATGAAATTGAAGCCAGACAGCTTTCGACTCCAAATGCCTTCCTCAGAAATAGTCTCAACATGCAATAAAGAGATCATAAAGAATTTTAAGGTCATATCGAGGTTTTTTTTTTTTGTTTTTTTTTTGAGGCAGTCAAAAACAACATTTTGTGCCTGAGAATAAAAACTTGAGCTGAATGTGAACTTTAGGTCGTTGCCCTGACGTGACTCCTACATCAAGATTCTTGCGATAATTGAATTTAAAGTCAGCATGCCTCTACAAATCCTCTAACGAATAGAATTAACACAGCTTGTGTCCATGCTGGAGGAAGGAAGCTGGCACTCGGGCCGGATGGTAAAAGACCAAAAAATATCGGATTGCACGTTATTGATGGTATTACAGGATTTTTAGTTCCGAAGCACCTTGCAGTAAAAAGCATGACTTAAGCAGAGCATCATTGCCTGTAGCTTTTGGCGAAGCAACAGTCGCTGAGGTCGGCCTTTTTCGAAACACTCGCCGTATTCGCTCACCTGGCTGCTTCTTAAACGAGAACAAGGATTGCTTGTGTTTCCACTCTTTGGAGTAACACATGGTTTGCACAGCTCGCTTAGGTGACTTAGGGTCATCTGAAAAACCGGAGCATGTTAATCGTAGACATTGCTTGTTTTTTTAGATAAGCTTGTACATACGAGGATGCATCGAAAATTATCCGCACCCATATTAGACATAGAATTTACTTTTAATTTAACTTCAGAAAAGACAAATACGTCATTTTTTTAAACATAATCTCGTTGCTTTTTAATACACTTGTTCATCTGTCAACAAGTTTTCATATTCACTCATTTAAAAATTGTTTCAGGCTGAGATGCGAGCCACAAATGCACCGATGTCTTCACTTCTTCATCAGAAGTGAATCTTCGTCCTCATAGAGATGCTTTCAGGGGGCCTGATCAAGACTATAGGGAGGACGCTTCAACAACTCAGAATGACATGGAAAGAACATGTCCGGGGTAGGTCAGTGGTTAAACCAGTGGACTACGGTTCGGAAGGTCGCAGGTTCAAATCCCACAACAACCAAGTTGTCCCTGTGGACAAGGCCCTTGGGCAAGGTCCTTAACCCTCAACTGCTCAGATGTATGTATAGGTCGCTCTGGATAACATTTTGCTAAATGTAAGACCATGTGATGCACAATCGGAGCTGTTTTTGTTTTTTATTCATAAAGGTACTGCAAAAAATAAAAAATAAATAAAAACATATACCTCTTAGGTCTAAATTAACACATAAACCCATCATGCAGGACACAGGAAAACAGTGCAAGTCTTTTCTTCATCCAATTTACAATCCCAAAAGCATGTAAAACCCGAAACCCTTTTGGATTTAAAAAAAAAAAGTATTTTAAAAGGCATCGCGAGCACAAAGTACTTTACCAAGTGACTACGATCTCAGTCGCGTCCACTCTATTTACAATTCACATGAGGAAATAGGAGTGTAATTATGGTGTCAGTGCTTGACATGACAACTCCGTGAGAAGAACAGAATAGGTATAGAACGTTTACGAACAAAGTTTCAATAGAGAGGTCAACGTCGGCACCTCACATCACAAACGGACAAAAACCAGCGAGAGAGGCGGGGGGGCAGCTAAAAGCTTATTATAGTGTGTGCGATGACAGGAAGATAGCCATGTTTCTGCTGTGTCCTCATAACCCTTTATTACAGAAACCAACACTTCGCATGAGTAATGTAAAAAAGCCTTGAAGTGACATATAATAGTGCGCTTTATATGGCTGACTGGAGAGGACACACGAGGCAGCTTGTCAGCTTTTCTCTTTCTTTCTGCGTCTCACCCCAGGTCTACCGGCGAGCGCAGTCACTTTTCTTTAAAGCGAGACTTTATAAAATGGGAGAAACAGAGGGTCCGACGAATAACCTTTTTGCATTACAGGGCGGCTGTGGTGGTTCATTTGTCGCTCTAAGTAAAGTCACATGAGGTATTGAAAGTGTGATACGCCTTCAAAAGCCACAACACTGTAAACATTTTTCATGGCGTATAACATCTTCTATTTTCAACACGTTTCTTTGTAGGCAAAAAATACGATTTTAAACCTCTTTTAAGAAGCCTGATGGAAAAGGGGAGGGATGCGTTTGAGCATATTCATTTTATTCTGCTGATCAAAGTGTGTATTATCCAGATACGATAAAAGACAGCAGATACAATAATGTCAGGATGGTGTTACATATCCCTCTCCAAGCCAAAGCCTACTGTATAAACCTCTTGGTGAGAAATCCAACCGACGTGCATTGTGACCTGGCGTTACGGACAGATCTCGTTGTCACGGATGAAGCAAAATGTTTTTTGTTTGTGAACTGAGATTAAGGTTTTCTGAGTCATAACTCATGCGACGCTCATTTAAAATCTACCAGCTAGAGGGTTGGCATAAAGTGACACAAACCACTCGGGATAGCCATGAATATCAAATACTGTATGGTAGTGTCAATGATGACAAGTGAACAAGACGTGACTATCCATCCATCCATCGATCTATCCATTCATCCATCCAACGATCGATCTATATGAAACATAACTGAAATTCAAAGTTTTAAATGACATTGTCAAATGTTTAAAATAAGGACAATCAAGATAATAAGAATCGTTTGTTATTTTATGTAGGGATGCACCGATACCGGTATTGGGTATCGGCCTCGATACCACATTTTCTAAAGTACTCGTACTCGTTAAAAGTCCCCCGATACCGGGAACCGATACCACGGTCGGAGAAATGTCTATTTTTGAGCAGCGTATAAGGGGTTAATCACAGGCGCCGAGTTTTATGCAAAGAATTTACTCTACAACAATCAATACTTCAATCGCTCAGTTCGTCAATAACGAACTGGACTCCATATTAACTTAAATACATCAACTGTTGTATTGAACTTCCAGCCGCCTAACACACAGTATGACTGCAGATCAATCCTCGCCACCGTCGCTCTCGGCTTCTCATCAGGGACAATCTGATCATTCTGATTCATACACATTTTTCACATTTCATTAAAATTTCCATCATCTGCTTTGGATTGTGTAAAGCTGCAGTTCGATTTTATTTACACAGTGCTTTTAACGAATGTCACTGTCGCAAAGCGCTATATAAGTCAAATTGAACTGGATTGATTTGAATATTGAGTCCACTTTTCTAAACCTACTGGATCCAGATGGGAATTATGGATAGAGTCAAAAAGACATCAACAATACTCATATTGTTGAAGATCATATACAGAAGATGTACAGTTTCTTGATTGCCACAGATTCTTCACCATCGTCCAACACTTTTCTATTGGGTTTAGTTCTCCTTTATAATTTTGGAGAATCTGTAATAAATGGCATATGGTGTCTTTTATAAATATCCATCAATCTTCTTAAAACATTGGAATAAGTAGGGAAAGAGGACGACTTGCAGGAAGCATTCATGAGAAATGAATCAATAAAAAAATGAACAATTAATTAACTTTACTTGAAATGTAACTGTACATTAATATCAAATCATGATGAAATAAATATCTTTTCACATTTGGTCATTTGAGATGAGCACCAGATCAGTCCTACTTCCAATCTAGCTGGAATCTACCTTCTGAAAGATCTTCCTTACTATTCATAGACAACATTAACCCTAAACACGTAAAGTGCCTGATAATTATCTGATTAAAACTTTTAAAGAAATCAAAGCATCTTTAACCACTTTCGAGCATGCTTATGAACGCTTGGTACAAAAACACTAGGAACGATATAATCTGTGACGAGGCTGCACACTGGTCCTGTTCTCATCAGTTTCTCATTAAAGCGTTATTTTATTAGATTGGTGTAACTACGGCTGCAAAGCTTCTAGTGAAAAATCTCTGTCAACAAATGAAAAAAAGAAGAAGAAAAAAAACAAGATTTTCCTCCAAGTTCCAATCTTTTCATATTACAGGAATGGGAAAGGGGGGGTCTGAGCATTAGGCGTGAACTGAATCGTGCAGGAGGGAGTCTGATCTAGCAAATGTACCAAATGCAAAATATTGTTTAAGTGTTTGAGCATAAGGTTGAGCGCTGAACACCCATAGCCATTGACTCGTTCTATCACAAACGTATTACATCATACAATGTACAATATGACATCTTTATAAAACGTAAGGCGAGTGCTACCCTGAGGTCAGAAACTGATTTATGCCTTTAGACTACTGTATAAACGAGCCACGTAAATAGCTCTCGCGCAAATATCCATGCTACTGCCTGGGTCCGTCATGCATTAACTCTTTCTGTTATAATGTGTATAGCATGCCTACAAGCTAAGCCTTTGGGGGGGAAATGGTGGTTCGCTCAATAAAATGTGAAAAATGCACAAAAGCCTTGTGACAGGGAACCTGTGGAAGCCCTTATTCAAGTCGTAGACTTCACACATGGCCCTCAGGCGGTCCTGCCGTCACCATCTCTAACGAGAACTGCTAGGCTGAAACGTGAAAAGTGACAACAGAGCGTGCTTACAATCCACACTGACAGGAAAGTTCATTAATGTTGCTACATCTGAGACAATCTAGATCTAGCAATAATTAAGGAAGCTCAATGAAGCATCAGGGCCTCAAGATCAAAGCAAACCTGACTAGTTTAACGCTAGTCTCACGTACGTCAAGTCATTATTGCAGGATCGGACGTGTTCCAGACAGTCTGAAGAAATTACTAACATCATCTCCATCAAAAACCCTGAGGTGTTTATTACATAAAGAGAAGAGGAAGACGATGTTGCATCGGCATAAACACCCCTCTGGAAACTGTGCATGTTTGAAGCACGTGCCACAAACACGTCTGGGTATATCTGAAATGCAGACACGTTGACTCCTAGACAATTTATGTGGAAACTTCCACGCCGTGTTGATGGGACCTACATCTAAGACCGCGTCTATAACTGAGCAGCTGAAGGTTGCACATTTTGCTTAAGGATGCAACGATAAAAAGCTTGGAGCTTCTAAGGTTTGAATTCATGAACTTTTAACCAGTTCTCCGAAGCCAGACCCACTGCTCTGTTCCCTCACTAGTACCTCGTAACCTGTTTCTCTCTTTAAAAATGGTTGCACAAAGAAAGCATTTCAAGAAGAGAACAAACGAGAAATCGAAAGCTACATTCCAATCCGGATTTGCTCAGCAGAAACTTTGAGAAAGTGGAAGGCTTCTATATAATTCGGAAGATGCACGGTGACACAGCATAATGTCTAATCATCATCATTTCAGTCACACAGTGCTCTACAAGGACACCAAACCTCAAGAGTGGCGAGAGGTTAGAGGTCACACCATTAAAAAATCCATTATGTATGAAAGATAGATGAATAGATGCATTAGGAATCATTTTAGAATCACAGCACAGCACTTGGAATTCAAATGACTTTGAATCGTAAGAGGCTCGAAAGTTTCTTTCCTATTGCTAAATAATAAGCTTGAACACGAAGAGCTCAAACTTTAACAGATTAACTGGTTTGTTATCATATCGGAGATGTGAAACCAAACACCAATTAGACCAACAGACGTGTTTCATGTCAGATGTTTCCTTCATGCCAGGACAGTAGCTGCTTCGTCAGCCAAGCGTGTACCATCTTGCCCGGTCGCACGCATCGGCTCTCGGACATTTAAACCCGCCCGGCACCAAAGTGCGAAGGCAAATATTTTCCCAGCTGTAACTCTAATTTCCTATTGGGGCAAGGCAGCACACGCTCACGGGCCCTCACTGGTATCAGAGGAGGGGGGGGGGGAGGTTGGTGTAGGAGGATGACAAATCACTCTGCAGATGGCCGCTCGCTCTGTCCTGTCAAACTTTATATTTTTATTCTTTCTTCATCTTTTCACCAAAAACCACATCAATTAGTTTCGTTTCTGGTCATCAACTCATGCTTTGAGGGCACCGTGTCACCATCATCGTTCCTGACCGTGCTCCTGGCTTGTTCTCCGAGGCTGAAGGAGGAAAAAACGAATAAAAAACATGTGGCCAAAGTACTTCCTTTCTGAAGTGTTATGGGGGCAGGATGCCTGGCAAAGCTTCAAAAACTAGAAACAGACCAAACCTCAGGCCTGAACAAATGATCTAAGGGGGAAAAAAACTGACCATGTGATACTTTTAGCAGCCTCCTACACCCGAACGTCTTATACCAGAAGTTGTGCTGTTAACTGCATCAAAAGCTTAACACGTAAGGAAATCCGGTAGAGGTTTGGTCATTATTATGATTATATCTCAGGTATGGCTGATGTTTGGTTGATCGTTTTGTGAACTGTTTTGACCACAGGGAAATATTCCTCCCACGACTATATTAACCCGAGATATCCAACCAAATCACTGAGTCACTCGCTGACCTAGAAAAGGCCCTAATACAACACGCCTAAATCTCTACCAACATCCCCACCTTTACCTTGACCTGAACAGGCTTGTGCTACAGCTGGGTGGACCATAAACCTGCAGGTGATGACGTCACCGGGAGTGAAATCCCAGCCATCAGGGAATAAGCAGGCTGGGACTGTGGAGCAGTCGAAAACGCACAATGATAACGCAGACCATATTAGGATATCCGTAGAAGGATTGTCCATAATATAAGATGTGAAGCTCTTCAGCGAGATGAAACGCTTAGCAGCTTTAGGCTTGTTAGCAGACTAACATTTGGCACTGCCAGGCAAAGCTTAGATCGCTAACAGGAGAAGGACAACTTTAACTCCGCCGCGGCTTAACGCAAGTGGATAAGTGACTCTGCAGGAATCGTTTCTTCTCTGAATTAATGCTGCATATGGGATTGCTTTTATTCTAGGTAGAGTTCAGTTTTGTTTCTTCAGATACTGAACCATAAAGTTGTGACCCACAATCAGGGCAAAAAATAAATAAAAATCCACACACACAAAAAAGGGGGTGACCTGTAGTGACCTGTTAGTCTAACGAGCCAAGACTTTGATGTAAGGTTTCGGGTCACACAAGCCACTGGAACAGATTTATGTTTCTGCTTTGACTTTTTAGATGCAATGCAATGTGAATAAAATGAGGGTGAAATGGTTATACTGTCTAGGTTTAGTACTGGAG
>JAOTQY010000048.1:19174308-19197976 GCA_026413445.1 Dolichallabes microphthalmus
GATAAGCGGGAGAAAATGGATGGATGGATGGATTTCTGAAATCCTTTTAACTGAAAATGTAATTTGTAACAAAAAAAGTAGGAGCAGTCTTGCTTCGCACCTTCAAGGTTGTGGGTTCAAACCTCACCTCCCGTCTGTGTCTGTCTGGAGATTGCTTGTTCCTCCTGTGCTTGATGAAGTAATTAATGCATGTTTAAAAATAGAAGCTTTTTCACACAATGTACTGTAATTGTGCTTTTCTTCCCTTGTTCAGGTTCTGGCTGAGTTGGAGGAGGAGGAGGAAGAGGAGGGTTCCACAGAAGGCCTGGAGGATGAAGACTGGGACAGGGCTTTATCTGTGGAGCGTTTTGGGGACATCATCACAGAGTCTGGCACGAATGGTGCAGACAAAATGGGTCGCAGCTACAATGAAAAGGACTTTGAATGTAATTATAGCTGTTTTTGGACACACTCCTGATGTTTTACAGAGTAAAAAATGCAGCAGAGAACTTTGTACCATACAGCATTCCTAGTTAAATAATATCAGACGTGAATAATTGCAAATGCTATCCTTTTGTTTATAATATATCGTAAGCATCGATCACCCCCGCAGCAGGTTTCTATGATGTCGTTAGTTTAAAAACTCTAGCCTTGAGGAGAACACCTGTCTAACCTTTAATGGATTAGCTTCTCTATCTCTCGGTCTCTATTTATTTCTTTGCTAATTTTTTTCCCTTTAATGACAATCTTGTGCAACTACCTAATCCAAGTCTCGTACTTAGTTTACACTCGAAGCCCCCTGTATACTCTGTAATGAATGTATGATTTCAGTAACATGTAATGATTCATTAAGGGAAAAAAGGAACAATAAGAGTAAGCAGAGGCGACAGAAAAAGCAAAAAAAAAAGGGTCTTCTGTTCCTTTGTGAGCTTTTACTAATATGCATGCCGAGAGATGTTTCTTATAATGACGATTTAAAAATGCTAATCACCTAAGGCTGTAGCACACTGCTATGTTTTTATGATAATGTCATTGCATCCCAGTGTTTGATGTCTGAGCACTATTGTTCTGACAGCTGAAAAATTCAGTTAAACTGAACCGCTTACCAAAGACAAATACGTGAAAAGGACTGCACGGTCGCTCTGATGGCCATAGGGTATGACTAGGGCAACGGAAAATTTGCTGATATAAGTCACCATAAGACGTTTCAGTCTCGTACATTAACTTTTGACTGCTATAGTCTATGTTGTAAAGATCTACATAGAAACTGTGAATTATCTCATAGGGTAGTCTGATTTTTCTGGTGGAACTTCCACTTTACAGGATTTCCGTCCATCCATCCATCTAGGAACCTCTGTTGTCCAACTATGGACTATGGAGGTCATTGGTGACCATTGTATTTATTCCCATTTTTAAAACCATGGTTGAACCTCCGGTCAACATCCACACACACATTCACACACTATGGGCAATCTGAAATGCCAGTTATCCTAATCTGCATGTCTGTGGACTTTGGGAGAAACTGGAGTATCCGGAGAAACCCACCAAGCACGGCAAGACATGCAGATTCCATGGACACAGATCCGGAGACTGAAATCGAACCCAGAACCTGGAGGTGAAAGGCAACAGTGCTAACCACTAAGTCACCGTGCCACCATGCTATTTATTTATTTATTTATTTATTTATTTATTTTCCCTGAGCTGCTAATTCACTGCTAATATCCTTAGTTCCAAGTTGTAAGATGCACAGGCATCAGTGACCTAGCTGGAGATATCAAACCTTTCCAATTACTTAATATAACTGACTTGCTCAGGGAGAGGAGCATCAAGATGAACGTATTGGTGGAATCCAAGGCCTTGGCAGCCCAAAGTAGAAATTTTGTGTAGTGAGAATGGAATCAGCAGTACAGTTAGAAAGGGGTATAGTAAATCCTTTTCATGGGTCAGTGCATGATGTCAACGTAGGCTGTCTGGCTACACTTAGGAGAACAACACTCAACAATTAGCTGACTTGGTGTCGGCTAGAAGGTCCACCTGTACTTTGGCAAACTTTTCCCAGATCTGGGACACCACTTCTGTGTGCAGATGTTGCAGATGCAGGACTGTATAATGTGCCCACTGCACTATTGTACATTCCCGGTTGGTGGGTTTCTCTCCATGAGGCTAACCAGTGATTTGTCCACTTGGAGCTTCTTTCCAGACTTTAAACTTCATGCTGCTTTGATGATTGATGTTTTTCACGGTCACTGTGTTGTCTGAATAGACTAGCATGGGACAACATCTCAGATCTGATAAGATCTTCAGGGACAGAATGCCACCCATTCTCGCTGTTTGATGTGTTTTTCACACCAGGGGGCCACATCTGATTATTCTAATAATCTAATAATCAGAGAGAATACAGGGTCACCTTTATGTCTGGAAAACATCCATGACCCTTTATAGAGAGACTAAAGCATATTTGGTGGTGGATTTCGAATGGGAGTCGCTGTTCCTGGAAAGCAAACCTAAAAAAAAAAAAATCTGTATTTTGGGTGATATATTGCTTAGCCAGCTTACTCTGCTTATTTGTAACTGCAGAGCATTTTAATTTTCCTTTGCACTCTGAAGTACCCATGTATTCTGTAACTATTCTGGTAGTATTCATGTAGCACATACTACAATATTATAGTTGGGATTTAAACTTCATAATATTTCTGCAAAGTGTTAATTCCTCCAAGTGTTCAAAATAGCAATTTTAACTGCCCAAAAGAGAAATACACAGACATTTTTTCTATCCAGCATTATTCAATCTGTCAAACATGTATGTGTTTGTATAATTCTGGGCATGCATCTGTTCTGCCAGACCACCGCCACACGTTCCACCATACGCACCACCCGCTGTCCACTCACCTGCCCCCACAGCGGTTCAGGAAGAGGGTGCTCAGCATGGAGCGTCGACGCAAGAAGAAACGCAGGAAAAAGAAGACGTCTATGCCACCCTCCGACGTCACCCCAACCATCCACGAGGTCGATGAAGAGGAGGTGGAATCTGAGGCAGAAGTTCAGGGCCAAGACACTACGCCCACTGAGCCCCCTGAACAACAGATGCAGGTAATTAGATGTGACATGTCTACAGTAGGTGTGTGATTCATTGTTAGTGCTAATAGTTTTACGAAACGTTTTTTAAGGATTTACAGCCTACATAAGGTCAAAGAGAGCTCTGGTCTGGCCCTCTAGTGGCAACACAGTCTAGTTGTTTGGTAGATCATTAGTTTAAACCGAAGGATGCCTCACTCATTAGTGGCTGGGAGTCTGACAGAATTTGCCCTTGTTTTTGAGTTGAAAGGATGGATCAGTGTTAAATTGTGTTACTTTATTCATATGAAATAAGACTCCAAAGATACCATGATATAAAAACATTGCAAAAATATTCACACCAGGTTACTTAGTCCCAACTACATGTATGTACCCTTTTTTTTTTTTTAACTAAAATAAATAGTTGTAAATGTGCTTAATTATGTTTAGATTATTATGTTTAAAATAGTAAACATTGCACAGCACAGTGGCATAGAGGTTAGCTGAGGATTCGATTCCCACTGCTTGGTGGGTTTCCTCCGACAGTCCAAAGACATGTGGAGTAGGCTAATTGATTATGTCGCTAAACAGTTTCACAGAAATATATGAATTCCACTCCGTATTGTAATTTAATCCCTAGTGAACAAGGCGAAGATGAGTGGGGAAAAAAATATTTCCTGAAATCACACAAGGGAGAAACCTTGAGACTCAAGGGCACCTGTTCTTATCTATCATGTGATAGCGTCATTGTGTAACTAGGAATTTGTGAGCATATATGCAAATCATGAATAAAGGCATCAAAGTCATTTTTTAATTCCTTTAAATTGTTTTTACAGTTGATAGCAATTGCAGTCCTAAGGCTATCCAGGGAACCTTGGTGGTGCTTTGGATCTGGAGCTCCTCCAATATTTCAGTTAAAAAAAGTACTACATGTTGACCTATTAGTGATCATGAACATGCTGAGAAATGAAGTCGGATAGATTTGTTGAATAGGATTGGTTCTGCTTTGTTAAAAAGAAGACTGTTTTCAGACATTGGTCGGCACTGTTGCTACCTGCTCCACGCATATAATATACAATTGTGTTCTTTAGGTGTGTGTACTGTATGTGTGGGCTGAGTTTGTATGTCTGAGTAGGAATGTGAACCGAAAGCATAAAGGAGTTGTTGGAGGTATATTGTGTTATGTGTGCGTGTGTACTAAATGTGTGTGTCTGCATTTGTGTATAAGTGTGTTTAAATTTGCAGACATGCATGCAAAGTTTAGGAGTGCATGATGCATCTGATAACTGTGTTTAGTGGGGCATGCAGGAAAGTGCTGACACAGTATGTAGATACACATCTGCTGACTGCATTTTGAAGATCTTGCGTTATTTTTCAGTGTGTGTGTGAAAAAGTTTAACGCATACTGTCCACTCTCAGTTTAGTTTGGGATGTGAACGAGTGATGATGCCACCTATTCCTCTTCCCACATTCCATGTGGAGAATGAAAGAACCCTGAGCCCAGAGCTGGCCATACCCAGGTCTCTACATGTACCTGCTGAGGGAGTACAAGATAAACAAGAAGAGGAAGAAGAAGAGGAGGATGAGGATGCATTAAATAGGTAAGCAGAGGCACAATTTAACAAACCGCCACAAAAGTAAATACATAAAACAATAATAATAATAATAATAATAATAATAATTGCTGCAATAACTGAATTACAGCACTGCAGGTGCTGAATAACAAAGTATCACTGGTGGACCTTCTGTGCAATATGTTATACTCTACTCATAATACCCAGAATCCTACTATAAAATATAGGATATCACAGGCTAAAGAACCCCGTAGATAAAACCGCTAGGAAACATCTACTTTGTGTACTTTTTTAGAAACCAGAAATCTTCACAAACAGAACATTGCTCACATTGGAATGGTGAATACTTTATGTGAACTTTAGAAACTTCACTAATGCATTTTTCTTTATAAGTCCTTATACACTTATATGTATGTGACTTCTTATATCATTCATTATATCTTGTTTTTCTTGTTTTACATTGTTTGTGAGAAGACTGACAATAAAACCGGTTTTAATAATGATTACACCACAGAATGGGTGAAACCTCAGATCTGATAGGTCTGAAATGGTTGATTAATTTTTATGAACAAAATTGTCAGGCTACAAGACATCACAAGTGTATAATTACATCAAAAGTGTTTAATAAACGTTATAAATTCATATACTTAGGTAATGGTTAATTTATAGGAAATTGTATGACGGATGCTTCATTTGAACAGATTTATAAACAGACATTTATTTGGATGATCTCTTCATCCATAAACAGATATTCCCTTCAATCTTCTGACTTCAGGATTGCTTACTAGATCGGAAAACTTTGTGGTTTTTGGTTACATAACAAGCTGCGGAACATAACACGCGGAACATAGTATTGATTTACTAACTTCATGAATGTAGTAAGAAAGACAGGTTGGTGAGTGGAATGACTGTTTACCTCTGTTATACAGTACTGTATAAGAGCCACACCTAATTTTTTCATATTAATGAATATTATGAATTTGATTCAATTAAAAATGCAAACAAATGTGTTACTGTGAAACGCAGTGCCTGAAGATACAATTTAAAAATCATGAAAATGTTCTTTATGAAAGAACCTCAGCAGCAACCTCATTTCCCTTCTCATCTGTTATAACCAATCAGCCAATCAGTATCACTAGGAAACTGATCACCAGCCTGATCATCTGTCATCACTGGCTTCGGTTTTTCACTGGATCTACCGTGACCCCGTCCAGGATAAAGCAGTTACTGACGATAAAAGAATGGATAAATGAATGGCAGGAACTAACTTGTTGTGTGGATGTTTCTATGTAAACATAAATGGATAAAAAGTATAATGTGTCAGTCACAATGCTGGTTTTGGAAAATGTTCTTCAGGCTCTCCTTAACATCAGGCTCATCACATCACCCTGTTGCTATAAATACCATGCCATGAAAGTTTAATTAATCACTTAGATTGCAGTTTTCGGTTCACCCAATTAAATAATATTCTATATTGATGAGCTTAGCTAAAATTTGCCAGTTAGCTTATGATAGATATTATTATTATAAACTGTTATTTTAGCTTTTTCTTTGTAACCCTTAAAAGCTCTAGATAAATTAATTAAAGCTATATTATTATTTTATTCGTCTTAGTCTGTGTTCATTTGTCTCACCGTTATAATATTGTGTGATAAGAAACTGAATTTGGTTATACAATCTTGCAATAAAATGTTACATAAGATGCTTGATTTCACCAGTGTCCTCTCCATGATCTAGCAAATAGATCTCCCTTTAGTTATAATAAGAAACAGAAACTACATCACTGTTAATAATGTACATTTGAACATGATCCCTTTATGGCTGCTTAACAAAAAGCTGCAGTTTTTTATTTATATAAATATAAATCAATGTAAAATTCGTAGTGATCCAGAGCTGTACAGTGCATGTGATATGTATCTTGATGGTGCGCAGAATATAAATAATTTGTAATATGATAAATAATGCACTACATGAAAGCAATTGAGTGCTTCTGCTGCTGCTGATGTGCTCTCTGTAATAGCATTTGGAAAAGCATTTACAAATCTACAAGATTTAAGATGATGCACAGAAAATAATCCTGTTTAAATAAAGAGCATGATGGAATGGTGTACTATTGTTGGAGATGAAGGAAAGAATAAATGGCTTTGCTGGGACAGGGGATGCTCGGGCAAATCTATAAAGTACATGAGCTCCCTCTACTGGATGACTGAGATTCTGAATAAAATTAGAAAAGTGCCAGGGGAAGATTTGCCAGGGGAAGATTTGTACTAGCATGATTTTTAAGCACATTTGCAAACTAAAGAAGATGTACTTTTTTCAGATTAGTGGTGCTTTTCAGATTAAATGTTGAAGGAACGCACATGCTTTGAGAGCTTGCATTCTGAAAAAGCTGTTTCTTTGCCCTACAGGTTAAGTCCATCTCTAGAAATGATCAGTGTCCCCACACGGGCCTGGTTTTGCCGGAAACCTGTCCACCGTCTGAGCGGGACCCAACGCACAAACTATGATCTGAGAGAACGTATCTGCATCGGGAGCATGACAGCCATGGAGACGGCCGTTTATCAGAAAGTGCCCACGGATGAAGCCGAGGCTCAGATGCTTGCCACTGTTGACCTGGATGACATGAAGAGTAAGGCTCGCAGGTTACAATATTTGTGCTGCATTAGCAACCGGTTGTTTTTAATATATCTATATGGAAAAATATCTACAAGTAAACAGTATGTTTTTTTGGTTGTTTTTTTTATTTATCAGTTTCCCCTGTTTATCTGGTTTCAATTTCAATCTTTTCTTATAATTATGAACAGGTGAACAAGATTCGTAGTGTCTGCCATGTTATGGCAATAAGTAGAACCTGCAACTAAACTACTAACTAGCTAACAAAGTTTCACTGAAGAAGGTTAATTACATTATTTACCCATATATAGGTATGTATACAGGTCATCGGCACCTGACCCTCACTCCTTTTATGGGCTTCTACCCCAAACTGTTGCAGCACAGTTGAGAGCACAAAATTATGTCATTATTATATTATGTCATGCAATGCATTTCAATTTCCACTCACAGGAATGAGGGGGCCTAAAAATGTTGACAATGCATGGCAGTGAAACTGTGTACAAAGCAAGGTCCTTGAAGACATAGTGATCCTACAGTAGGTTCGAGTGGAAATATTTAGTGACCTGCACCGAAGATGAAATGGCATGCCCACAACATCCTAGGTTTCCTCACCTGAAAAAAAAGTGTCCGACACAAATGCTCATGTTGATGATCAGGCGATCCTACACTGCATTTCAACTTTTTAAAATGTTTTCCTTTCTATAAGAGTAAAGGTTATTAAAGCAGCAAAGGCCGACTGTGTACTGTATGAAACGAGATCAGACATGCTGATCTGGTTGCGACATGTCCACAAACCTTTGGCCATATATTGTATGATCATTACTATTTTGATGATATGAGGTTCTGCCCCTTGAAAATATCTCCCAATCATCAAATTAAAAAGCCAGTCATCCTGTCCTCTTGCATTCACCCCAAAGTCTGCGTAGTGTATCTTTAACAATGTGCATCATAGATAATGACTGTGCCATCATTGAAGAAAAACTCCATAGATGTCATAACCTCATCATTCAGTACATTAAGGGTCATCAGCTGACTACATTTTATTGCCACATTACCTTGCTGAGCCTAGATTAAATTCAATTAAATTCAGTTTTATTTGTATAGCACTTTTAACAATGGTCATTGTCTCAAAGCAGCTTCGGAAATTCAAAAGAAAATTATGGAAATGTGTATAAAATTTGAGAAAAGGTGTATAAATCATAATGCTCAGATTGTCCCTGATGAACAAGCCAAGGGCAACTGTGGCAAGGAAAAACTCCCATGAGATGGCAATAGGAAGAAACGTTGAGGAGAACCAGACTTAACAGGGAACCCATGGATAGAAGATGTCTATAAGTTAATATGCAGTCTGGTTTGTTATTGGAGGCTAAGGTAGACTGTAGGAAATTCCAGTCCTGAACTATTGAGCGACCGCAGTCATAAGTCCCATAGAACAGCTGATCAACCGTCTTCATGGTAAAGTGGAACTGCCCCCAGTCACCACACAAGTAGACCACAAAGGGCATCCATGGGATGACCGGGGCTAGGATAAGTCACGCAGGTGCAGAGGATCGTGGTCATTTATTATTTCTTCTGACTACATTTCTTCTGCAAAAAATATTTAAAACCTTGCTCTCCAGTTTTTATTAATTTGTTGGACAGTTCTTAAACCAATTCCAATCATTTTAGCAAGCTCCCTTGTTGTTTTCTTTGCTTCATGCAGGGGGTTATGAAATGGTACCTTTTGCAGGCGGTATATTAAAAGCTTCTTGTCCAGTTGTTATTCTGCACTCCTATTAAAACACAGAGTACTTGAAATTGCCACAAGGCCCATAAAAGCTGTGCTTCACTGAGGCTTCTATCAGGACTGTTGAGGGCTTTAAAAATTAACCGTACTGTATGTTACACTGTCTACAGAAAATACAAAAACAATGTGATATTGCAGTGAGATATTTGATTATTTGATTCACCAAAACAAATGAAATATTGTACACACATTTCTGGACGTGGTATAGAAACATTTCAATACCACATTTGTAATCAAATCTAAAGGCTCCTCATGTGGTCATAAAGTAATAATTTCTGCTGTGATGCAGTTCCACAAAAAGTGTCCCTCAAAGGGTATTTGGATGGATAGCAGCCGTAATGTTTCTTATTAGTCTCAATATTTTAAAGCCGTAGTATTAAAAACATAGCCATTAATACCACTTAGGTTTTGGGTTCCCCTTGTGTCAAAAGGAGGTTCTGGCCCCTTGCGGCGTGGCTACGCAGGATATCTGGAGGTCTGGCACCAGGATGTTGGCAGTGGATGATGTGTTGTGGGTGGGGCTTCTATCGATCGGACTTGTTTGTCCAGCCTTTGATCCATGCAGGCATGACTGAGCCTTGGATGCCCATGATTCTGTCACCAATGACCACTGGTCCATTAAAATTACTCATTCTGCCAGTTGACAAGTTCTGTCCTATACAGCATCACATTTGAATTTGCCGATTGAATTTGCTACTACAAATGTGATGTAGAGTTCAACTAATCGATTACATGGTTACATAACTAACCAACCACTATTCCACACCCCACAAGAATGCTACTACTTTTAGTGCTACAGTTATTCAATGGGAGATGAATACAGCTACTGAAGCATGGGTTTAGTGTTTGGTGGACGTGTGCTATTTAAGGCTTGCACTGACTGCAGTTTGGATGGATCATTATGTAAAGTCCTGCTGTGTGCATGTCCATACTCATAAATGTGTTTTTGTAGGGAGCAGGACCAGGGTCAGCGTAGCACTAAACCAACAACGGTCCGGCATCTGGCCAGATTTACTCAAACTCCATTAAAAACTATAGTAAACAAGTCCTGATGTGTAGATATATGGTTGGGACTGGGATTAAAGCTCCCTGTTATTTTTACAGCAATTATCCTTAATAAAATCTGCTTAATTGAGCATAAGGCATAAGAAAACAAACCGCAGATTACTCCTCCCAGCTTTAGTGCGTGGCATCAGGAAGCAGTCACTAACCGTTGCTCATGTCTTTTAAGCTTCAGAAGGACATAGATGTAGAAGATGCCCAGTGAAGTTGTCACGGATTTGGTTAGAGCTTTAGGGTAATCTCTCTGAAACCAGCAATCATAACTTATCATCTATTCATTTCTCAAAACGCCGCGCAGTGCCCGTAATAACATGTTTGCCAGTGGTTAAAGCTCATGATGGCCTCTTTTCCATATGATGTTTGGGAGAATTATGTTCCTCTTTTCTCTGTTCATGTGATGCACATGATATGTAGAAGCTTAAAAATAGCTTTAGTGAATTGGAACAGACCTTTGCTTCTTTAATCAAGTTTATTTTTATTTAAACACAATACATTTATTGATTTTTTTTACACATAAAATTTTCAGTTATTTTATGATGGCATTACACTTATTATGCCTTATTAATAAGCCTTTTTATATTATCATGATAGTACGGTTCTATAACTAACATATTTTCAAAACAACTATTACATTATAAATAAACCAATTCATTTTATAACCTGTTCAGGTTCTTTAACATTTTCAATGAGCCAGTTACTGGGCTACATGACTACTTTCATGGATAAAATTATGTAATGGATATCTGTTGTATTTCTCCATTTGGAGAGAAATAGAATGACAGGCAGGGGGACTTGTGTGTGTGTGTGGGGGGGGCATGTCTAAGTGAGAGCTAGGAACATGGTCCTGAGGCTGTAATTAAAATTCTAATTGATTACCTTTAACAACACTTCCTGTAGTGAATCACATATGTGGGCCTGCAATGGAACAAAGAATTTCATTTTGGCCCTGCATAGAATGGGAGGCCTACCAATACCCACATCAGCTCCTTTACCCACTATCTCTCATCCATATTATATACTGGATTAAATTAATATGCTTCAATGCACTACAGTTCTAGTAGTTTCATTCGAGTTGAATTGAGTTGAATTGAGCATGCTAAGATCTTCTGGTGAATATCTTTAACATTTTTAGATATGTGCTTTGGATATACTTCCAGTACTATAATTTTTTTAAGCTCTCGATATCAAGTTATTTTATTAACTGAATTTCTATCTGAACTGGTAATAAGTTCATGTTATTTTGACGTATACGTGAAATGTTTCGGTGCATGTGCGCATTTCAGGTAACTGTGTGTCAGAGATGGGAGCGGTTTCCATGGAGATCTATGATGTAGAGACTGTGCTCCCTAATGTGAGGCTCCATGCGTTTGGACGTTGTTTGACTAAGTGTGATGTATCAGCTGACGCCTCCATCTGATGCTCAGCTGGCGAAGCCACCCATCACGCTCTCACGTATATCAGGCTGCTCAGCATCATTAGCCACTTTCTGTCTTGCTGATGTTTCTGCTGCTGCTTTGGACAATCACCTGGGAGCCCCCACCAGCCTTTTTCAGCTTGAAGCAGACAGTCCACTCCAGGCCTCTGGCTCACACTACTGAGTCTGACAATGCAGGGGAGGCTGAAAACAGGACAATACTATAGCATTGAGAGATGCACTTTAATTCATGCACTGCTGCACAATCAATCAAATTGGAAATTGGACAGGGAGCCAATAGGTTGTTTTGGAGTTAAAAAAGGAGATGTGTTGTTTTCGGTGATTTGTTGGGCATCTCCGTTGTCCTGGCTGCTCACTTACATGGACGAAATGCTGCCTACGCAGGAAGCCAGATCCTCTTTTTAGAAGCATTCATCCCTTAAGAAAGACCTTATTTGAGCAAACACTTGGATTATACAGGATCAAACTTATCAAACAAAGGTGGAATGCCAAGAAAGCATGTTAAAAAGAGCAATTTCATCTTATTTTGGTTTTTACGGACATTTTATGTCGCACTTGGTAATGTTTTTTCTTTCTTTCTGAGAAAGTAATCTCTGCTGATGATAGGACGTGTGTATTATTGTAGCAATCCTGTTGGAATTGTTAAAACTCCACCCAATGGATATAGAGGATCCACAAGGCTTAGACGTGCATCACTGCTAGTGGACTCAGGATTGCTGCATCCATCTGATGTCTTGAGACAGTCAAACTCTTAACAGAGGTCTAAAACATTGGGTTGCATTATATAAAAGCAGTGGTGATCAACGATCAACAAGTGACGTACTTTCTGGATGCAATCATCCCACCGGTCCAGGGTGGGGTGGAAACGTTGGGCATGGAGATGACAGGTATGGAGCAGGGACAAGTAGTTGCAAGTGCTGAACCACATGAGAATTCAATAGACATGAATGTTGGGAAAGGACAAAATGGTGAAGAGGGGTACCCTGAAAACTTTCATGTGGATGGGTTTGAAGACTTTGAAGAATTTGTTTTGGATTTTGATGACTATGACCTTCTGGAGTCC
Source organism: Dolichallabes microphthalmus (assembly GCA_026413445.1). Classification (NCBI taxonomy): domain Eukaryota; kingdom Metazoa; phylum Chordata; class Actinopteri; order Siluriformes; family Clariidae; genus Dolichallabes; species Dolichallabes microphthalmus. The sequence goes on from JAOTQY010000048.1 coordinate 19,186,875, forward strand.
ATCCACAGTCATCTCAACTCTCCTATTGAACCTTTCCGTGAGTAAAATCACCAACATGATTTGGGAAGCACATGAGGGGGCCTTAGACCACATATTTATCCCCAGTGGTATTGCAGAACACTGAAGTTACTGGGAGAGCCTACGCAGTACTTGGTTATGCTTAGATTATAAGAAAACTGTATTCTTTAAGAAAATATAATTTTTTTGTATAGGTAAAGATTCTAATGGGGTTTTGACTCTGATTTAGATAATGATTGTTGCAGGGTTATAGGGGCATCTATGAGTTCCTCCATAGCACTCTGGTCCTGTAGTACCTCTGTTCTGCCATTTTATGGTTTTCCCAGCCCTATCTACAATTACTAAGTGACTTGTAATTAGCTGATTAGTTAAATAAGGTGCATTTTCTAGAGTAGGAAAACAGTAATATGTATAGGATAGGTACTACTACAGGACAACGTTAAGGAACATGTGCTCTAAAGATTCAAACAAAAGTACATTAAAGGTAATTTATAAAGGACATAGTCCTGATAAAAAGTCAACATTACACCCAAATGACTTGTATTTTAAATGTTATGTCATCCGCAAGAATTTTTACGTTCAGCTCTGCACCGTGAAAGCATCCTCTACTCTGTGGAAACCCAAAATTGGTAATGGATCAATGGAAATGTTCAAACCAGATGGCTTATCGATTCTTTTAAGGGAAACACGAACAAATTAATTTAAAGCCTAGGTCTCACAGACAGCTTATTGTTGCCGTAACTGAAGTAGGGCCTGTGGTGATGTGCTGTCGACATGGTGGAGAAAGCTATTGAACAGGAAGCTCATCCTATTCACACACAGACCCATAGACACTCACAGACATGCAGCCACAGGCCAGTCCTGTTCATTATCGAGCTCAGTAAGACATGATCTCATTCCATTGACTGGTGCTGTTGCTTTTGCCATGAAAATCTCAGGAAATTATGCCATAAATGCAGTTGAAATGATAATAACAATGATGCATACATTTATTTATCTTTACATCAGGATAAAGTAAATGTTGGAAGACATGCAATGCCTTCAAAGTAATCAGTCACCTAGTCAATAGGTACTTTTGGCAGCGGAGTAGACTGTGAACACTTGCCAGGAAACAAGCAGTCTCTGTTTGAACAGTAAAGGTGTCCTTGGTTTTGTCATTGATGTCAGCAGTTCCTGGGCTTCTTCATCTGAGCACTTATCCAGTTGTTGAGCTCCTCTGTTCTATGAGACAGGGCACCCCTGTTTGTTCGACAGCCAGTCTGTCTGGAAAACTTCCCTGCCTGTCTGCCCTCTCTATCTCTGATTAACGATCCAGAAACAGCCTCGGCCTCATGTCTAAGTTCAGATTCTCCACAGTTGTCTGCTTTATTGAATACACTGTCATTGCTTCCCATTTAGTGCTTAATCTACTACACTCATTCCTCGTGATATTCATCTTAATTGATCTGTTTTTCAATGGAACTTAAGTGTACAATTCTGCTGCTTTAGTCTGCTTCCATGAACCATTGAGATTTTAAAGTTTTGACCCCAAAATGTTTATATCCTGTAAGTAGGCAAGGCTTTATTCACACTGCTTTTGCAATAGACTCCATAATCATAGCAATCATGGCCAACATAAAGCAATTTTGTTAAACAATTTAGTTAAGGGATGAATGTAAATCCCATGCTGTTTAATTATAGTAATATTTTCTTGGATATATACCTTGGTTGATAATACGAATAATGCAGAAATATAGTCAGTGGCAAACAAATGATAACTAATGCTTCAGATCCCAGTGTGTACCGATCATCATTTGCATTTATCCAAGTTTGCAACCATGTTGTTGTTCTTGTTGCCAATTTCTTCCTGCATCATTCAGATAAGCCATAACTTATTTAACCCGTCAGTCTGATATCTTTCTGTCTATACGCTACACTATTCTCACTCACTCTCACTTGTCATCTATACCACATTGTCCTGTATACTGGGTCGCGGAGGGGCCTGGAGCCCATCCCAGGAGGCTTAGGGAACAAGGCAGGGTACACCCAGGATAGGGTGCCTATCCATCACAGGGCACACACACACACACACACACACACACTATGGGTAATTTGGGAATTCCAATTAGCCTATTCTGCATGTCTTCGAACTATGGGAGGAAACCGGAGTACCTAGAGGAAACCCACCTACCGCGGGGAGCACATGCAAACTCTATGCACACAGACCCAAGGTGGGAATCAAATCCAGAACCAAGAGGTGCAAGGCGACAGTGCTAACTACCAAACCACTGTGCCACCATGCTACTATACACTATTCTACACAGAATATTTTCCCTTATAATAAAATGCATTACTTGTTAAGCAGAATTTGGATAACAAGCGTAATATGAGTTATTATGGAGGTCCTTTAAATAATTTTGTAATGTTATAAAAATATAGCTATAGTTTAAGTTGGTTTCACCTTTTAACATTTTCATTCAACTTGGCCTGAAATCTCTTTTTAGGACTGCTGCTTTGCTACCACATCAGCACAAGCAGAGTCCAGCCAAAAGGCATGGCTGCCATGTTTGTAAGGAGTCTCCCTGTGCAAGAAGGAGCAGAGTTAGGAATGAGTGGACTCTGGGGGCTGGGGGAAATTTGATTGTTGGACTGGAGTTATAGATTTCAGGGTCAGAAAGACGGAGAACAGAATGTAGTTGAAGGAAAAGACACAAAATTTTACTTTTGTTTACGGTACATCCTGCAGCTACTGTGACAACCCGAAACAGCAAGGGACCATTGTGGCCTGGCATGGGCCAATCCCTCAGGCCCCTTAGCTCTTTGCTACTGGGTAAATGCATGACTTTGGGCCTTCAATTATCCCAAATTTAATAAGAACCTTGGTTTGTGGGTTGAAGTGATATAATATTAAATCAGAGCCAGTTTTTGGAGAAGCCTGTGGCTTTAACCGCACAAAATAATTTGTTCTGCCCTGTAGATTCCTTTGGCCAACATTGACTATGTTTCTCTGTTCACTAATCTGTGTTCCTTTGCGCAAGTAAAAGCTTTAATTAAATAATCTTTCAGTCAAAACATGTTTATAATGAAAACAGTTGTGTTGTTACCACTAACATGCTTATTTTCTAGTCGGTTTATCTATTTTAAACTTGACACTTGTTTGCAGGTCACCGGTTTGAAGACAATCCCGGAGTAAGAAGACACCTGGTCAAGAAGTCATCTCGTTGTCAGGTTACACGGGCAAACAATGGCTCTCCTTCTCTGTCTAGCCTGAAAAAGAGGAAGAAAATGGATAAAAAGACCCATGAGGTAAGATTATGTACCTAGGCGCATGCATACAGTCTAAACCCAGTGTGCTAAGCATCATTTCTATAGACATAATCACATAATGAAGGCTTTGAAGGAGAAAAGAAATGCAGAGTTCCATGCACTACGTAAAAAATTTAAGTAGCAACATTAATATACATTATAATATGGAGCAATGACTCTGAAGAAAAGTTTTCCCCAGTGAGATTGAACCTGAATCCAAACAACTACATTGTACAGTATAATAGATGATATGTGATGATATGTGATATGAAGAATTGCTCTATAAATAAACACCGATCAGGGATGCTGTTTTTTTTTCCCCACTGAGAGGGTCATCTAACTTTCTGTATAAAACACTGCGATGATAAATTTACCACGAGCTATAAACACGAGAGCTGAATGATAAACAGCATTAAGAGTTAGAAGAACAGAGATGACAGTAAAGCATGTAAATTATATGTCCGTAGCCAAGGACTGAAAGGAATAAGTCTGTATGGGGAAGTCAAAGTAAGCTTTGTTTCAGCCTCAAATTTTTAAGTATGTTGTCAGTTCAGAGAGCTTGATGTGGATGCAAATGCATTTTAGTGTTTTTAATAAAAGTATCACAAGCATACAAATCCAAAGCTTGAGGCAGAAATGTAAATAGAAGGGAGCTCCACTGAAATGGTCGCCAGTGTGCATAATGTTTTTATTTTGCGAATGTTTTTTATCCAGACAGTTGGCAGTGGCGTCGCGCCCCACAGAAAAAAAAAATCGAAAAGACATGCAGCGATCTTTAATCCTTTTACAGACTTTCTCCTATCGTGCATCTGCCTGCTCGGCACACGAGCACAGGCACGCACGTGATAGTTCAGCATAGCTGTGTTCAATAACGAGAACGCTCGTGGGAAAAAGACAGTTAGCCAATGATAGCTAATGTTAGTCAAAGAACAGCAACAACCGACAAGAAAACTAATTATTCCAAACCCTGAAACAGATCTGACAAAGTTCTCATCTCATGCAGTCATCTCATCCAGAATCAGGGAGTGTTTACTTTATCATTATTAGATAATGCACAGTGAATAATTTTCGTGTACCTTCAACCAGGCCTGGACTGGCCATAGGGCATACCGGGCAATGCCTGGTGGGCCGATGCACATTTTTGAGCCGGAGCTGTCAGTCATAATTTTTTTTTGAAAGTTTATTAGGCCAATTTATCTATTACCGCAACGGTAGAGTATCAGACACGAATCGCGGCCCATAGTTTGACTGTCTTAAATGACATTGAGCTACAGTTCGGCACGCATGATATGGTTTTTTGGTCCCAGTCCAGACCTGCCTTCAACTACAGTTTAAATCAGCAAAGCTGCTCATGGTCATTATTATTGCACTATGAAAAGGGTTATATTTTGTAAATTAAACACTGATTAGCCGTTACATTATAACGACTGACCGGTGAACCGAACAACACTGATCATCATCTATGTACCAGTAAACTTGTGACAAGGTCATGGGCACCAGAGACTCGCCCATGCCAGTGGGGACCAAAAGATGTGCCCACCCAGTTCAGTCACACGGAAATAAAACAGTGTAGCACAAATCACCAAAAAAAGTCAAAGCTGGCCATGATAGAAGGTGTTAGAACACCCAGTACACCACAGCCCACCACACACAGGGCCCAGAAGGCAAAGAGCCCAAAGCCACAGATTTGTCCTCCAGACTTTGCAGATCCCAATCCATCCATATTGTCCATCCATGGGCTGCACCAGACAAACAAGTCCAACCCACAGAGGCCCCTCCACACAACCCACAGCACCCAAAGCATCCGCTTCCAACATCCTGGGGTCTGCACACCCGCAGATGTTCCATGGAGTCCATGACATGAGGGGCCAGAGCTGTGTAGGCCAAAGGCTCCTAAAGATTTATGTTTGTGTTTATCTTTGTCTAAGATATCAAAACACACTTAATAAACCAAGCATATTAAGACACAAAAGCAAGGCTTGTTAAGTTTAAACAAAGATATGCCAGGCATTACTTCACAACTGGGTAAAATCTATGCCAAGAGATGGATGGCAGGATGCAGTCACACACTGCCCGGTCAAAAAAAAAAAAAAAAGAAATCACACACTCTAATGTTTTGCTGGATAGCATTCAGCTTTGAGGTGCATATTAACCATGTAATTATTTCAGCAATCCTTTCTAAAATACGTAACTCCTCTTTGATCACATAACAAGGACTTTAAATGGTGGCCTTTCATGTGTGAAAGCCATTCCTTATGTTATCAGAGGCACTTGTTATTCATTTGAGCTCAATGAATCTTTGGATTGATGGCCTGGAAATACCTGTTCCATTAAAGAAGAAAAACTCCATTGATGGAATAACCTGGTCATTCAGCACATTCAGGTGGTCAGCTGACGTTGCTTTATTGACAAATAGCATTGCTGAGACTAGACCTGAAGCAACCCCAGATCATACTGTAACACATGCCTCCAGAGACTAGTACAGTGGCCACTATGCAAGAGCGGTACACGCTTTATACATCTCCCAGATGTGCAACATCGTGATGGGGTAATCCAAACTGGAGCCTATTTCATCTGAAATCATCTTATTCAAATATGACTGCCAAAATACAGCCGCAACTCTAAATAATGAGACTATATCTCAAGCATGTTATGGACCATGGCTTGTCTTTGGAGCCAACGTTGAAATGCAGTCCAATCATTAGATATAGTTAGTTGCATAATTTGGGACATGTTTGGCCCAGACTTTAAATCTTTGTGTGTGTGTGTAACTTATGTCACTGCTTATGTGGCTTCTAACAGTTGGACAATTCTTGGCCAGTAAAACACTTGCCATTGTCATAACTGAGCCTTATGGATCTAAACTCTTGCATATCTATCTCAACCATAATTTTCTGTTTATATGTCATAAACTCCCTAACATCTTTAGATTAGCATGAAATCAACTAGTTAAGAAAACTGTTCCCCTGCGCCTTTTAGTCTGAAAATGTGATTCCTGACAGAAGGAAAGTTGCAGTGCTCAAAAACGTAATACCCTAATTACCGGGTCACTGATCCATCTCCCTATGGAGATTTTACCCTAAGAGTTTCTCCTAAGGAGGTCAAAGTGAATGTTTGTACTTTGTTGTGTTAATAGAGACTATAACCCCAAGGCAGCTGCGCCCTGGCTTTTGCCTAGCCCTATTCATCTTGTCCCACTAGCTTAACTTGGACTCTCCATCAGCAGTGTCTCTGACTCACTCAGATCTGACAAATTGATTAATTACATAAAAAATCTGCCCTTAGTCACACTCTAAACCTCATTTAACCTCACAGATCACCACATTGTTCATTTATCAACACTTCACCATTAATCTGTGGCATGCTGCTCAACCAGAGGAAACTGGCTCCTCTTTGACAGTGTGGAGGTCAAACAGACAGTATTTCCCTGAAGAGTGATGATCTGATGCTAGCCTACAGACTAACAAATTAGGTTCTGTACATAAACAGGGAGAAGTTCTAGAGCACATGTCGAAATGTATACTGTACATACTAATGAAAAACTTGCACAGCATGAGTCAGAATATTTATAACTGGTTCATGGTTATGAGCTTTGATTTTATGGTTATGTTAAGTCATTTATGATGTGACTCTGGTATCTTTAGGTTTTCGTAGAGCTAAATGAGCTGATTGTGGACAAGAACCAGGAGATGCGCTGGAAAGAGATGGCTCGCTGGATCAAGTTCGAAGAGGATGTTGAGGAAGATACGGATCGATGGGGCAAACCACACGTGGCCTCACTGTCCTTCCGGAGCCTGCTTGAGCTGCGCAGGACAATCACACATGGTATGTGTACAAAACTAGGTCCATGATATGAGGCACACCCTCATTTCTTCATATTCAATTGAAGTAGATTTATGAATATTAAATAAAAGAAATTGGAACGAATGTTTTACTGCAAAGTGCCGAAAGATTGGTCTTTCGGCTGCTCCCGGCAATGGGTCACTACAGCAGACAATCCGGTCCGCACACAAGCTTGGCACAGGTTTTACGCCAGATGCCCTTCCTGACACAACCCTCCCATTTTATCTGGGCTTGGGACAGGCACATCATCAAGTTGTTGGGAATCGAACCCACCACTGAGCCACCAGTGCCCTATCACCCTAATGACATCTGACACAAAATCACTAGTCTGAAAGTTGGTGGAACTTTAAGGATACTTAAAATATAAAATTTGTTCAGCTAACTTGAAAAGTGTCATTTCTATAAACTCATAAATAACAAAAAGTTCTAAATACTTATCAAGGTTTATTAATTTGAACTAATTGTAATTATTTAAGTTAACAGGACTTAATATGTTTAATTACTTTGAGCATTAGGGTTTACAGCGTATATCTATCACCAGTCTGATCATCTGCCATCATCTGCACATGTTTTTCACTGGTCCATGCCTTAAGTTCGATGTTTTTTATGCTTGAATGAGTCATACTGTAGGTTACTGTGAAAAGAAGAAGAAAAAAACATTCCTCTGAAACTAGTTAGGTACAGGGATTGGATTGAAAATGAGGGCCAAAAACTTTCTAAAAATGAGAGCCAAAACGTGATCCAGGAAGCCTTGAGAAAACTACATCAAATAAAAACAAAGTCTGTATCTTTGGATGTACAGTATGATATGAAGGAATGAGGGGTTGCTCAAGACTTTTGCACTTTAGGATAACAGAAAATTTTGTAACCCAATCTTCACAACCATGGAAAAACTAAATGAGCAGTTTTGTGTTTGTCCTTTCTGGTACTGTATTGTGTTCATTCCAAGGTAAGAAGGGTGGGATTGCACAAGCATATTGGGGAATTTCCAATTTCTATACCTTGAATATCACACCGAGAGTAACATGGTTGATTTTCCACTTAGGTGCCATAATGTTAGACTTGGAACAGACAACGCTTCCTGGGATTACGCACTTGCTGGTGGAGACCATGATCATCTCAGATCAGATCAGACCTGAGGACCGTGCCAATGTGCTTCGTGCATTGCTGCTGAAACACAGGTCAGAGATGCATGCATCAATATTACAAACAGGAAATTATTGACCAGTAGTGCGGTAGACCTCAGACACTGTGCCATTTGCCCAACATGCTGGCTGGTCATGATGGCATGAATGTGATTATGAACATGTTTTTTTAGATAGAGTTAAGGATAGCTTTACTGGAAAATCATTGTTAATTTTTTTTAAAGGTAATTTACTGTATGTTGTAATTATATGTGTTATAATGATAGGTATCCTTTCCTCTGTGTAGTAATCTATCCTTAAAAAACACTACAAAAACTAACCCCTGAGATTAGATTACGTGATCTGTAGCTAGTGTACAAGCTTTGTTTCGTGCCGAGCTTGCAGCGTGTTGGGTTCAACTCATGCATCAGGACCATTCAGTGAGATCTGAGCAGCCATCACCCTGCTTGAGGACTAAAATGATGAATATTGCATGGTGTCCCACAGAGAATTAATGTTTTGCAGATGAAGCCTTGAACCTTTTAGAGAATGACCTCTTTTTCCTAAACACTAGAAAATAGCACACATATGAACTTAATGAAGGATTGTTTTGGTTAAAGTGTTTGAAAGAGCCATACGATGACACATTGCTTTTGCGATTTTTCATTAATATTGGGACCGTATGCCATATCAGTTGAACCCTGGGGTTTCAACTCACATTGAAACAGCTGTTAAAAAATTATATTAAAAGAAAATCCAGCCTCTACGAGCCACGTACATTTCTCTATGTTCTAGTCTTTTATGTTCTAACAGCCTATGTTTAACCTATATATGGTCTAGTGGTCTTCTGTATACATATATTCTGGTTATATTTTAGGATTTTATGTTGCAGATCCCTGTTGATATCTACAATGATTGAATGAATGAATGAATGAATGAAAAGTATAGAAGTAGAGATGCACTGAAAGCAGATTTCCAGCGTGTACAATTTTATGGATGATCTTGCTATTAAGTATTGAAGGGAAGATTTTCCTCAGCATCATGGCAAAAACTGTGGAAAATGAGGACCTAGTCATGAGGACCTAACCATGTTGTGTCCAGCGCCCATGAAGGCTCAGATTGGCTCCAAAGGCTCAAAGGATCCTTGGAGCCTTTGAAGCCAATCTGAGCCTTCATGGGCGCTGGACATGACATGGTTCATGACACTTGGAGTAGAAGACGGCAAGTCACCTGAACAAATCTGGGATGAACTGAAACTCACATTCTACCCCATCCCTTCTCACCCAACATCATCCCCACATGTGTAACCTAGTGCAAAGCCTTCCCAGAAGAGTGGAACTAATTGGTTTGGTTCTTTGTCTTGCAAAAACAGAACACATTTGGTGTTCAAACAAGCTCGTTTTTCCTGAGAGCGTTCCACTTGCTGAATGTTCATGGGAACGACTGCAGTGGGTTCGGAGCCACCTCAGTCAGCATCGTCAATCATGAATGTACGACCTTCATAAAATGTTTGCACCATTTTATAGCGGCTAAGCTGAGTGTTAAGGCCTATCGTATTTCAGGCTCAATCCACTGACTCACAGAGTATGTAAAATTATCAGTAGGTCAGCATTTTCTAAAATGTTCAACCCAGCCCATCTGATAGCAACAAACATGCCAGTCTTTGAGATAAAATTTTCCCCATTTTGATGTTTTATTTGAGCATTAACTGGAACTCAAAACAAACTGCACGCTTATATGGAATGTGCTGCTGCTGCTGCATGATTGGCTGATGAGATAACTATGTGAATGTGAACGAAGTGGATGGAGGGTTTATATCATGTTGCAGAAATTTATGCTCCAGTTATCTATGATTTAGAAGTCTGTTATGTTTTTACACTTTATTTTATATTTTGTCTTAATAGATAAGCTAGATTTCTATTACTATATTCACATTTTAAACTAATTTTCTAATTTTAAGGCAGAAAGTTTCACAGACATGGCTCTGGCTTCCTTATAACTGTGGGTACTTTATTTTCCCTGAGACATTACACTTATTTACAGGTCCGATCCAAATATATCCTTAACTCACTATGTGGTCCAAAGCCAGATGGAGAACCTGTGGCCATTTACCGGAGTAGATCAATTGCCCAGTAATAAAACACAAGTACTCACACACACACACACACACACACACACATACACACACACACACATCCTGTGCGGGCAAACAAAAGGATTTTCTTAATAAGGCTTAATGAACAATGTTAAGCACTTAATGATAAGACTTAATGAATGGTTAATTATTGTAGCTGTCTTCCCCCTGTTCCTGACTAACCATTGGTAAAGGTATAATAAAGTGACTGTGGCATTTAGTGGACAAGATAAGCTTGGACCTAACAAGAGCACTGATGAGACTAGCTGGACAGAGGCATTGTGTTGACAGCATATGTGTGTGAGGTGATAAAACACAGCCTCGCTAGTTCTTTTCCATAATTTCTTTTGCCAGATGCATGTTATCGTACTTTCTCTCTATTTAAATGCAGAAGTAGATAAACATTATCAAACTGGATTTGATTCCAGCTACAAATTGCTACTGTTTTGGAATCAAGAACCGGGGATGTCAGGGAATTAATGGCAGAAATATCATCGTCATGACAACAACTCAAGCAGCTGAAGTTACTTTTATGATCGCGTTTAAACAAAACACTAACATTTAGAGGGATTTTGAAGACCGTTGTTGAAAACAGCTGGAGTAAATTTTGCAACTTTGAACTGGGAGTGATATTTGTGATTCGCATCATTGATTTGGCAAATGTTTTTACGTCGGATGCCCTTCCTGACACAACCCTC
>JAOTQY010000048.1:19248963-19259849 GCA_026413445.1 Dolichallabes microphthalmus
CCTCAACTGCTCAGATGTGTAATGAGATAAAAATGTAAGTCGCTCTGGATAAGAGCGTCTGCCAAATGCCTAAATGGTATAATGGGAAATAGAAGTCTTATAGAAAATAAAGACCAATTATAAAATCAACATAGTAGTGTTATTATGTAACCAATCAATGTATTCTTTAAATTCACCCATATCCTACATCTACCTAGGTATCCGTGCCACCATTTACTTCTGACAAAGACAAACCACTGTGTTCCAGTGGCACTGAGTGCAAAACCTCACACTCACCTTGGCTAGCACTGTGTTTAGTACAGCAGTGCCATCTTCTGGTTATCACAATAACGTACATAACAACGCACCAAGAAGTTCCAAAGTTGACTAAATAACTTCTACAATACGATGTATGGTTTGTGTGCTGAATACATTTCAAAATGCTTAACATATAACAGGTGAACACAGGATATTCCAGCGCAGTTCTCTTCACATGGCCAAGATGGCAGAACTGGTGTTCTTTATAAAATGTTTCAGGGAGGCCTTGACGATTCCTCAGTAACTTGTGACTGCAGACAGTGACAAATGCATTGCTGAGAACAAAGAGAACAAACGCTTGGCACCTTTGGTGAATTTATATGAGGTATCCCTTATCACGTTGGTATTTCGGAAACATACCCTTATCACAGCTGGCCATCACATATATCTATGGCAAGTTAATTAACTTTTCTTGGAAAGGTACCATGTCCTACCTGGATCGTCTGAGCGCTGCATCATGACTTCATCCTAAAACAACAGTCCCAATCTACCATCACTGTTTTTTGGCTATAGACAGGTTATTTCAGCAATTTCATGCGCAAGCTTTTGATTGTTTTTCTTTTCCTTTCAAATGGTTATTTGGCCAAGAAAACCCGAGGTTCTTTCACTGGTTAAAGATATGACACAGTTCAGCACTGTGGAAAATTGTTCATATAATAATAATAATAATTTTATTAGCATTGATATTCTTGTTGTTTTTGTTTTAATTATTATTATTATTATTTATAATAATAATAATAATACAAACCATTTCACAATGAGGTTTGAAGCTGCCAATTCTGCACTCACAAATTAGCATTCTGTCAAATCATAAACATTTTGTCCATGATGGGTGTATAAGGGGGGGCGGGGGGGGGGAGGGGGGACATGCAACGAGAGCATTAGAGGACAACAAGTACTGGTGTACATGTACAAGTGAGAAACCACACAGAATCCAGAGATTTGGAGCTGGCTTTAGCATGAAGGAAAGATTGAGAAATTGCTCATGTTCATCCAGCACCCATCTCCAACAAACAGCAGAAGCCCTATGAATATGTCAAATTGATACGTTGAGAGCCAGGGCCTGAGTGCAGCAAGCCCTCATCTGCAGAACTATTCATCCAAATGATATGGATAAGATCCCTGGCAGAGCTCACTTTGAGTACCCTCTTATCCTGGGCCAAGCAAGAAGCAGCCAGAATACAAAGAGAGAGAGAGAGAGATCATTTAGAATGTAATTTAGAAGTGCTTTTCCTTGTGGTAGCAGACGGAGAAAAAGAGTGAAAGTGTAGCCCAGAAACAAGAACAACAACAACAACAACAACAACAAACTCTGCGAGAGATGAATATCAACCATGTTTCAAGAAGCTGCCAAACGAGTTCTTATCTTGCTTTCTTTCTTGTCTTTTGTGTATGTGTTTGTTTCTGGCTGAATAGAGTCAATGTCAGCAGGAGCTGGATAAGGTGCTGGAAGAGATCTCTAAAATGACCTTCCATGACAACAAGGGACACCTGGAGAACCTGTATGAGCTACCGTTTCCCAACTGTGACAGTAATGGACAATATAATGTAAAACAGGTATGTTGGAAAATGAAATTATTACTACTAATTATTATTATTATTATTATTATTATTATTATATTCCTGACCTAGCTGGTTGGGGGTTTCATTATTATAGCCATGTTTCATCCAAGATAGAACATCTGAAGACACCAAACAGAGCCTTGAAATAAGTTCTTGTGCCGGGTGCATGGTAAACTTGTAGCTCTTCTTTATTTTGATTAAATAACTTTTGAGACACATTCCAAGCAAAAAAAAATTCCATCGTGATATCTGGGTTAATCAGAGCGTGACATTTCAAATGATTCAAAGCGACTTAAGAAACAATATGGTTTAAACATGCAGCTGAATAGTTAAGAGTTTAGGGCCTTGCACTATCAGTGCCAAATCCTTGTTTAGTTGCCCTCCTGGGATATTAAGCAACACAAACTAAAATCAAGTGAAGGCATCCCCAAGGCTGCCGATGCTTTACCAAGTCAGGGCAGAAAAGGCATGCATAATTATCAACACAGCATCTTGCAATCGAACATGAAGCAATATATAACCTCTCATCCACAGTGGTTGCATAGTCCCCTCTAAAACGAACTCGAATAACATGGGGATTAGAAGAATCGGAAAAACACTACTGAGAAGGGGAAAAAAAAGTGTTCTAAACTTTCGGAAGTTATGGTTTTCTCTCAAAGCATTGTCAAAGTCTAAACTGCAAGTTTCAAGGTCATAAACATGTTTGCTTACTGACTCAAGCCTGTGGGAAGTTAGACACTCATGTTTTGCAGTTGCACTTTAAAAAAAAGAATTTTTTTTTATAACCTCTCCATCCCTTGCATGTCCTTGACTTAGACCCACTTATTTTTAGAGCCAAAGCAATGATATGTGCAATCTTTCTTAGCACACTGACACATAGCATTACACGATAGAGGTAAAACAAGGCCAAACACGCCTGGTACAAATAAAACCATCGCGATGTTTTGATGCAGAAACCCAGTTTTCCCAGGACTCGAAAAACTTTACCTCTCCACCCTAAATTGTTCTGTAAAACATCTTGTTCCTTTTGTAATTAATGAAACTGTCAGGGCTTTGTTCTTTCTCGCTGAAGGAAAAAATTGGAAAGTCTGTTTTCTTGCATGTCTTTTTTTTTTTCCTGGGGTCCCTGTTTAAGCTGTGTCCGATTCAATTATGACCTCATTTCGGGAGCGCTCAGTGGGGGGTCAGCGAGCCATGCTGTGACCAACGAGGCGGGTACTGTCATTGCCGGGGTTTGGCTCCACCCTCCATGTCTCTCTTCTGATCACTGGACTGAGCACTTCATTAATCCTGGAAACACCACCCCTGCCCTTACCCTTTCTTCCTGTTTCTTTGTGTTACAGTGCCACATGTCCACCCATGGGCAAAGGGGTGAATGCTGGTGTGTGCACCCCCACACTGGTATCCAGATTCCCTCCTCCACCAGAGTGAGGGGTGACCCCAACTGCAGCCAGTATTACTGGGGACCTGAGCTCAAGTCCACTACCAGCATGTACAAATAGATGTGGATAACTGGAGTGACAGAACAACGAGAGACAAAGCTAGAGAGACAAGTGTGCAAGCCTATATTCCTGTGTGTCTGTATGTGGAAATATTTCAGACCTGTTGTAAATCGCATTTTAATCTCCCGAAATACCAGAAGTAGAAAGCACCACATTCAGACCAAAGTGTATTTCATATATGCTAAATGACATTAGACTGTGTTGTGTCCTTTTGTTATAGTCTGTACTTTAGCACAGTAAGTCGAAACAGGCTCTTTTCATGCTGTGACTATCTTCTAGTTTAGCTGCAGTACAAATCCCAGTATGTAACAGTTCGTGCTGCTTCCTCTATTTGGTCCCATTCCCAACTTCCTTTTCGAGCCATGCGAACATAAGCTACAACCACTCCTGTACTGCTGCTTTTCTAACACTAAACATGCACCAAAGTAGGAATGCGAATGTATAATTTTAAGCAGTGTCCTGCAAACAATGTACTTTATTTGCATGGATTTGTTTTCTATGTTTGACCCTCCTTTTTGTGGTTGTTCCATGTGCACGGACACCATCAGTGCTGTTTACTTGTATTCAAAACCGCCTCCTCTCTTTGACTCACCCGACCGAACCATGTGGAGCTGCATTCTCTGTACTGGCCTTGTCTAGTGTCTGCGGGTGTCCGTGAGGTTTCTCAGTACACCGTTTTTTTTGGGTGTGTGTATGAGTGTGTGTGTGTGTGTGTGTGTGTGTGTTTAGCGGAGTGTAGCCAGTGTTGGCAGCTGATAGACTTCTCCCCTATTCTCTCCATCCAGTCATATGGGGGAAAATACGGGTGGAGCGGTAGGTTCGGAGCAAAAGTGGTTTCTAATGATGTGCTGACAGAGGTCAAGATTAGGACACAAAGCTGACACTGACAAATGCAAAATTAAGTGGGTTAAGTACCTATAAATAAACACAGGTTTGCAAATATATACCTGCAATGCAGATGGGCTGTACTTTCATTTTTTGTTGTTGTTGCTATTTTACGGTTTTCCATGGCTGGGGGGGGGTGAGTGAAGAGCTTGTTTTGCATTTGGAAGATTTAGAGGTTGGCTCAGGGGGGA
The DNA here is from genome assembly GCA_026413445.1 of Dolichallabes microphthalmus. Taxonomy (NCBI): domain Eukaryota; kingdom Metazoa; phylum Chordata; class Actinopteri; order Siluriformes; family Clariidae; genus Dolichallabes; species Dolichallabes microphthalmus. The sequence continues at coordinate 19,253,402 of JAOTQY010000048.1, forward strand.
ATTAGGGCTCCCAAGATGTGTGAAAGGATGCCAATTGGTGCACAGGTTGAGGGGCTGCTAAGCATGCCGTGGCAGGAGCTTTCTCACATGGTGTGATTTGTTTTTTGTAAATGTTTCACTCTAGGGCAGCGATTGTCCTTGAAAGCTGTAGTTACATTTTATTCGGTCTGTGAAGTACGATCATGCTTGTCTATCTGTCTTTCCATCTTTGTCTCTCTTGTTCTCCCTTTCCTTCTCTCTCTCTCTCTCTCACCGAGTGTAGCATTGGACAGATTAAATAGACAGGATCCATAAATAGCAGCTGGGATTAAGCTGATCGATTGTAAACAAATGGTACGTAGGCCCAAGAGCTTGGCTTAAAACTGTTCTACTCTGTTTAAAGACTTCTGTGAGCTTCGCCTCTCAGATAACATATTAACCTTCAATGGCTCACATGGTATTGCCATGTCCAGCTCGCCTTTAAAATTAGCTTTCATAGATTTTCTTTTTTTAGAGTGTATTATGGTGCTACAGCCTGGCTCTCCCGAACCCTGCTCCCCCATGTGGGGTTTTGGGGCCAGCACATAGGCTGCTGAGACTCTGGCTACGAGTTTTCCATTTGGGCTGGCTTCCAAAATAGATAACTGCCTCCCCTCTGGTGGTACAGTAAATTTTATGGTAGTTTGAGTCTGACCTAGTTTGAAAACAAAGCAAAACCAATTCCTGTGGTTTTTTTTGGGTTTTTTTTTTTGAGCATATTGATTTGCCAGAGCTGTGCTGAAGTAGTGAAAGACTTTGGTTGTGTGTGTGCAGAGGGGGTTGCTGCGCCATGCCTGTAGCCAGAGGATGGAGGGAAGTGGTGTTTGCCATCTGCTGCAGTGTAAAAATGTCAGAGCTGTGTGCTGTTTGGACGGCCTCGGACATGCGACAGGAAGAATTTCTTAAGCAAATCCTACACAGCACACAATGTACAAGCCTCGCACACTTTCACTTTTTACATTTTTGTTTTCCCCTTGTTGTCGTCCGTCGCATTGCATGCCACCGAGTATCGGGAGGCACACCAGCATCAGATAATAAAGTTTACTGGTGACCACTAACGCAGCATGCTTCTTGTATCGTTTCGTTTTGGAATTAAAGTGCCTGCTTGCAATTCATAAAGGGATTGCGAAAGCCATAAATGCATGCCAACCAACAAAGATATTTTTAAAGGCCTGTAATAAATGACAATATGATTAAACATGTTACTTTCAGCCCTCTTGTTGTGTTTCTTTCATCACATTTTACACAGAAATGAAACAACAGATGAAAAAAGGCAAGTTGTTTATTTTGTTCGAGCTGTTCCATAGTGACATTGTAGTTTAACTGTGCATTGTATGTGTTGGGTCGGCTGCCATAAAATTTGCACTACCCTAAGGGATTTGTGTTTTTTTTCCCTTGAAAACTGTCTTCTTTTATGTTTCCTTTTGTTTATGGCAATGTAACATAGCAATAATACTATCCTCGCTAAAGAAAAGTTATATCTATTAGGTTTGTCCCATAAGCCTTAACTCCCAAGTTCTATGGTGGGTCCAAAGTTACAATCCTCACTCTTATAACTTAATAACTTTTCTGGTCGCTGTTTGAAAGTTACTGAATACTATTCGTTAAGAGAAATAAATGAATAATTGGTTCAAACATCTATGTACTACTTCTACTACTAATAATAATAATAGCATAGCTGCCTCAGCTTGCGTTATGGTCTTTGTGGATTTGCACATATTTTCCTTGTATGGGTTGCCTCAGTTTCCTCCCAGGTCGACTCAATACACTACCTCCTCTTAGGCATGAGTGAGTGTGTGAACACCTGTGTATGTGTAAGTGCGCGGCGTTCTATGATGGACTGGTGCCATATCCTGGATGAATTCTCTTGCCTTGCACCCAGTGCGACCTCAATAGACTCTGGACTCTGGACTAACCCATTTCCGTTAGGCTTACAAATATAATAATTAAATACAACCATAACAAAATCCACATTACTTGATATCAATTGTCACCACAAAAGACAAAAATCTCCCACCAAATATCCATCACATTTCCCTGGTGTCCCCCAAAGCCAACTTAAAAAAATATGCTGTATTTAATCTTTTTATGATTTCATGTATTTTGTGAGTGTCAGACACCGATATTTGGGATAATCATTATTTAAGGTATGGCTTTAAATGGCACATGCAGTCATCCATAGCTATTGGCCTAATTAAGTAATAAAAGGGGCACGGACACTTTGAAGTCTAATGTGCAGTTGTTAGATTCTTTGAAGGCGGCTGTAATGCAAATCCCCTGCACATGTTAAAGTGCCTTAAATCAGCTTCCTAGATTTGACTCTTTTGCAAAAATAAATAAATAAATAAATAATAAATCTTATCACAAGTGGTTGAGTCACATCTGGACAACTACTTACTGGTTATGTCCAGGGTGTATGACTGTAGGATTACAGTATAGTAAATAAGAAATAAACCTAATATAATATACTGTATATACCAGAAGCCGGTTATACGTTCAAACCGCCACTACCACTACCCTCAGGCCTTCTGTTTGGCAAATGATTCTGCTCAGTAAATTTTAGCTAGAGATTGGACCCTCATTGCCACCATTGACATAAGAGCCATGGTTTACACCCAAGACATCACTGAAGCCATGTGCCCTGACTTTATGCTGACTTGCCCTTTAATATCAGATTGTATTGCGATTGTAGCACAACATCACCCTGCAGAATCTCTTTCTCTGATTAACTTTTTTTTTCATTGTGTTGCTCTGCTTCCCCTCTATAAGTTAGGGCTCAAACTAAATGACTTTTTAGTTCCTGTGCAGTGTTTTTAGACACGGTTGGAAACCAGGTGACTAGCCTTGGGGCAGGCCTTTAATGTAAAGTCTGCATTCAAATCTGCAATATTTTATCTCTCAACCGTAAGCAATTATATCAACAATAACTTGGAGTTTTATACAAAATAGCATAGAATCATATGTTAGGACTCCTTTGTATGCTAAGGAATACTGTATTATTATGCACATTCATATCTTGTTTGCATATTATGATTTAAGACTTATGGAGCGTGAATATAAAAAGTGGTGTCCTGGACTTCAGACAAATACATTTTCAATAATAAGAACAAGTACAAGTTTAAATGAATACATAACTTTATTTAAATAAATGCTTTGTCATAACAAAAAAAGACAAAGGTTAAAAGAGTACATAAATTACAAGTTGAATAAATATTACAGTGATATTTACTTTCTTAATAATTTGAGTTTTTTTTTTTTTTACTTTATTTATTTATTTATTTTTTTATCTGTTTTATTGAGAGTTCCAAATGCTGAACATTTTCACGGTCCTCCTGCCACAAATGGGTGTTTTGTTCTTCCTTTTTAAATGCCATGTTAGGCCACATGTCATTGTGATCATTCATCAAGTCTTTTCTCATCCACAAAAAAGAAAAGAAAAGAAAACTACAAGAAAAAACTGTTAGTGATCCAGAAAGAACGCTGTAATACTACTGTATCATGCGTGAATTATGTAATCATCTAACCATTCTGAAGATTCGGAATCTGGTCAAGGCACCAAGCAATATCACAATGGCTTAAATCGGGTTCATGGGCCTGTTCTTCTTAAATATTGCTGAAGAATCTCAGTAAATGAGAGAAGTGTTTTCTTTCAATAATGAGATTCTGTCTAACATGGTGACTCGGGATGAAATGACAGATTTGTTTCGTCTTTGGTTGATGCGAGAACACTGTTTTTGTAATTGTCCACTTAGAATTTGGTACTCAAACACAACAGGACCTGGGGGGGGGGGATCAATTCCTTGACCATTTAAATCATGAACCCACATCTAAGCTATGAGGAACATTTCCTACAGCCTTTGATGTCAGGTCCAAGATCAGAAGAGCAGTCACTAATTTACCACTGGCTGCTTGTACCTGGTTCACAGATTCCGAGACCCCATAGCCTAGCCTGCTAACATGTATCTACTGATGTGCGCTGTGGTGTGTGTTCTGAACCCCGCTTGATGGGGTAGTAAGGCCCAGAGCATGATCATGGCCTAGGGCTCTCACCTTCTCTCCCTCTCCCTGGATGCCACTGAGGCACATAGTCCGGTAACTGTAAAAGTAGATGAGTCGAGATTGGACAGAGATCAATATCTATGATGATCCTTTTTTCCCCCACCATGAAAAAGATGAAAAGGTGGTTGTCAGGCTTGGGCCACTGAAGCCCCTGTCAAAAGTCCTCAGGCAGGGTTTGTGTCTGAGGCCTGTTCCTGCTTCTCCTACACCTGATCTGACATGTGCTTTGGAGTCAGCACTGCTAGGAGGAAGTTGTCATATAGCGAAAGAATTATTGTAAATACATAAGTGCAAGCTGCTTGTTTTTTTCAACAACAAAAAAATAAAAAAAGAAAAAAGTGGGAGGGGGCTCCGAGCACAAATCAGGACCTGGATAATGCTGGCAAATGCTCTGGCCTTTTCCTTCGAGGACATTTGTGCAATAATAGTGAACAACACCTCCTCAATAACTCATTGAAAACACCCGTGAAGGTCTGTTTATAACATTCACCCTGACAAACTCTCTTCTTTCTCTCATCACACTTTGAGGGTCTCTCATTGCTCATTTGGGACTTTTTTTTGACCTGTTTTTTTTTTTTTTTTGATAATGGCATAGCTATCAATAGCAGAGAGAAGCAGCACTAGAGGCAAGCTTAGTGGAGTAGCGTCTCGTCTATCTCATTGTGTCGAGCATTACTGGCCCCCTCCCAGCCATGAAACTAAGATCACATGAGCTCTGTAATAAGATCTGAGTGGAACCACTGTGGCAGGGAATGGCTTTTCTTGCTGGTTTTTCTACTAAAGAATCGCCAGGTTGTGCTGGCCAAGAAGGCCTCTGTGTATCCCTGTTCATATGTAGCTTGACTGAAAACAACTTCTCAAGCATTTACATATACTTGCAGTCTCAAAATTCAGCTTATTCATTGAAATAATAAAACAACAACAGAAAAAATAAATCAATGAGTGACATAGGTGTATCCACTAGCTTCCCCCTTCACAGCTAGTGATTTTTACAAGGTGTTTTGAAATAGTCATGGCATAACAGAAAAATCTTTGAATCGGAAAGCAACCGAGGACCCTCGTCAGTACATAATGGTTAACCGATTTTATCCCCTTGGCTACTGTGTAACGTTCACGTCACTATTCATATGTATATTTGTATGTAGAAAGGCACTAAAACACACACACAGACTTACACAAATTCTCTGAATGATAGTGGTACTTAAATGTGCCTTCTTTTTTTTTTTTTAAATGACATCCTTTAAAAAGCAAAAGGTGTAGTTAAGTCATGAGGATTTCGAGAACAGCACACAAAATAATTGTGTGGCTTGAAAAAAAAACAACAAAAAAAACTTTGGGGTGAGATGGTTGGGGTGAATTTGGGGAAGACCTTCATTCACATGACCAAGGTCCCAAAATGACCGGGTGGCTGCAACAATGAAAACAGGCTACAAAATAAATCGTAACAATGAAAACATGCTAAAATGCACAACTCATCTTCCAAGCAGCAATTCCTGATGATGGCTCCTCAGAAAAACATTCATTAATCTACGCCAAGGTGTCACTCAATTCAGTGAAAGCGCTTGGTCTAGGAAATGGCTCATAAGCGGATAAGTTGATACTGTACTTCACTGAAGGCAAAAAAACTAAACAAAAAAAAATAAAATTCTAACAAGAGTATTCTAAAAACTTGTCACAGGCTGAGAAAGAAGCCACCACTCTCAAATGTGAACATTGTCAAGTTACATCAAGCTCAAATTTTGGGAAAGTTAGTGTCAGGCCATTGAGATCTGTTTCAAACCATAACACCAAGTGTCCCAGTATCAGTATCTGCGTATTGATACTAGTGCTGCAAAATGGGCGCCAGATGATGGGTGGGCAAGTTGGGATGTTTACTTTTTTTTTGCAATCTCTGACAACATGACGAGACCTCAGACCACGGCCAGCACATCAGCTATCCATTCACCTGGCTGAGTCTGCGTGCCAGCGTCAAGTTACATGGGCACAGTTGGCATTTTAAGCAAGCTACACAGTCACAGAGTCACTGAGACAGGTATGTCAAACATGGTTTCAATTCCTACACCGTCGTTCTCCCAAAGAGTGGGCCAGTGAGAGAATGCTAACATCTAGCAAAGAGCCTACTCTATAACTGCTCTCGGGGCTTGGGGGTTTCGCCACACACTCATGTGGTGGAAATCGAACATAAAATGGGACATTCTTTTATATGTATATATATAAAAAGCATCCACCATGTTTCTCTTTCATGCAACTGCACATACATTCACACATGCAACGACATACTGTACATACTTATGCACACACACACACACACACACAGACACACACACACACACACACACACACACACACACACACACACACACACACACAC
>JAOTQY010000048.1:19259949-19272053 GCA_026413445.1 Dolichallabes microphthalmus
TGTACACACACACACACACACACACAGACACACACACACACACACACACACACACACACACACATACACTGAACTTGGTGAAGTTACACATTTCCAAGGTTTTCCCAATAAGTGCTCTGACAGGACCGAATAGCCATACAAATAGCTGTATCAGCACGTCCCTATGACATTATTCTTTTTTTCTTTTTCAAAGCAAACAAACAAAACATTTTATAGTTCTTCCAATAATAAGAGTTTGCACTATCACCCCTGACACCTTAACCTCTAAGATGTAAAAGACAAAGATAGTGCTGGTAATAATTAACATACCATATGCTCTCTCTTTTTTTTTTTTTGCTGTATGTTAACAAGTATGGTGCTTAAACCCCAGCCTCTATAAAAATATATAATTGAATGTATATATTTTTAAAAATCTTTATGCTGGGACCCAGCTCTTAACACAACAGAGCCTCTCTGATTAACTGGGTACCCCAAGTTACAGATGAACGCTCAGTCAAAAAAAAGTTTATCACTTGTTTTTGTTCAAATGCGTTTGCTTCGTTTCTTCTTTTTGGATCAAAATCGTAAAGTGACTGGCGGGTGGACAGGTGGGAAGGAAAGAAGGAGGCGAGCCTTGGCTTAGGTGATCATGCCGCGTCCCTCCTCACTCGTTGTTGTTGCCAGCCTCCATGTCTTTGCACTGGATATTTCCTCCACTGTAGTCGGTCCCCGGCAACTGCACTCCATACTTGTCCACGCACCAGCATATTCCTCGTTTCCGACCACGTGAGGGCTTACACTACACATTGGTTGGATGGGAGAGAGGGGTTGCAAGTAGTGTTATACAACCATCACTAAAAAGTCCAAGAAACTCATAACTTAAAGTTCATATTCTATTCATATCTACTGTATGACACAGCATTTTTGAGTTCAAGATCAACTCCTCACCTGCTTGCGTTTGAAGAAGCCCCTCCTGTCACAGTTGGGCAGATAAAGAGAGAGAGCCACAATGCGGGAAGTGTCTTTCAGCCCCTTTATTATCCCATCAAGCTTTCTCCTACATGGACCCTTTATTTACAATTCAGAACAACACATATGTATCAGCAATCTGTAATTGATTAGCAATTATTGACATTTTCCCCATTTTTCACTCTTTCACTGTAACTTACAAGTTCGGTTTCGTGCTTGTCGACTGGGAGCGTTGAGTAGTCCAGCGAACCCATGGTCCTCAGTTTCTCCTGCTGCTTCTTCCTGTCCTTGCGCATGGCAATCTGCTTCCTGCTGTTGATTAGGTCTTGCTTTGGGTAAATGGGCACTTTGGATTGGGGCAACTGCTCCTCGGTCGTGTCACTCTTTATGGTCTCGTCATGCTCTTTAGACTCACGATCTACACACAGGACACAAAAGATCAACACATTAGGAGCCTCACTTCTCACAACCCAAACAGGTTGTTGCAATGCTGCACATCCTGACCTAAAAAAAGCACAAAATACGTAAGACAAGCTTGCTATTTCACAATCTGATTGGTGTCTTAAAATAAACCTGGGACCAACTGCTTTCCCGCCAAATGTTTCCTTTGCATTTGTTTACAGAGGTGGAAAGGGATCAGCAGGTGATGACGAGCCCTGCTCCCTCCCATACAAATCCATATACTCCTAACCAAACCTAAATAAGGTGCCTGAAATGGAGTTTTACTCTCTCTGGGACTTCACTTCATGGTTACGTAAACAGTCAACAGCAAAATGTGGCCAGTGTGGCCAAATAGCATTAAATCATCATCGTAGGCTGCTTTAAGGGAATCACAATTCACGAAGGCAAGCATTTGGCAGAGCAGGCAAATGAGACTAATACTAACGACAGTACAAGAGGCCAATAATTGTCATTGTCCAGTTTACATTCTTATTGTTGAGTTTGAGAGACATTTTCCTGTTATTTGATTTGAAACAAAAAATACGCCATTACTATAGCACTTTTACTTGAAGATTAAAACTTCCAAAAGGTTTGTTAGCCTGTTAAACTATACTTAGATTCTTTAAAGTCTCAGCAACCACACATAGCATGTGATGTGAGTGTGATGTGTGGTGTGAACTGCTCTGAGAACAAACACACTTTCAAGAAAGACTGACATAAAATGATATCTATATCAAACCTTTAGCTAATGCTGTTGAAGAAAAACAGGCCAAACTTTTACTGGAAGAAAAAAGAAAAGATTTGGCTGAGGTCTCAAGACCTAAACCTAAACCAGACATACTGTAATTTCCCCCAACAGGTTTTACAGTAGAGTAAGTATATAAATAATCCCTGAACCTAGCAGATTTAGCCATTAGTGTGAACATGTGGCTATATTTATCCAATAAAAAAATATAACAGAAGGTACGTCAGGTCAAATGTTGCAATGGGAATTTGTCAAGTATTGTTAAGGATACAGTTGTGTGATAGCATACCACATTCAGAACCATTAGCCGGTTTAAGGAAGGAGGGAAGAGGTGGGGTTAATACGGTTTAGATTCTCTTATATAATGTCTGGTTTACAGTGACACCCTTTATAAGAGAGGGGTGTTCCAAGCAGACTGGTGTTGAAAGAGTTTGTCTGACACTGCAGCCTTGGATAGGGACATGGGGGAAGGGTGATTACTGGAACCAGGTTCCTGGCTTCTGAAGTTGCTATCAGGGCAGTGGTTGACTCTTTGAAATTAATCTTGCAACCCATGACTTGGCAGACTAAATTCTGCCCTGAAATGTTCCCTGTAGCCCGGCTTCATGACAGGCCAGCAGGCTGGCTGAATCGCATCTATCACAGTCAAGCTCATACTTAGAAGGTCTTTTAGAGTTATAATAATGACTGATGGACATTTATGACACTTCACTGCATTTGGCTTTGCGTGCCAGCAAGGAGCACATAGCCAGTTATGTTCGATTTAAAAAAATCAACAATGGACAGAACTTTAACCATTTGCTACCATGTTATTTACAGCACAAGTTATTATTTCAAGTCGTTCCAATATAACTAACTTACTTTCAAGTTATTTAACAAGATACCGTAATTAAAAAAAAATTCATATAACACTTCATTTAGGGTGAAAACTTACATACAAAAGATTTGATTTGTTAAAACAACTTATTTGACAAAAAACACGTATGAATATTAAAATTCAAGTAGAGATAGGCTCTTGAGAGCTACACAGTCTGTGTTTAACATCTGAGCCCTAGCCAAGTCACTGGAGCATGGCCAAGCCAGACATGTCACATGCAACCTCTCTATTCAAATGAGCTTTGGAATGAATGGCAAAGAGGTATTGATGACTCTATGCTTAGCTTTGCAAAGTTTTCATTAAGGTGAGAGGACCTGAGCAGGAAAACAAGAAACATCTGATAGGACTCTCTTTAAATATTAACATGTGCATTGGGCAATTATACTTCATCAATTTCCAAAGTTCCTTCCAGTCTGATGAGTAATAATTGAATTATGCTTTAATTTTTTAACTAACCAAGAATGAAAAAATCCTTTCATTTGCTAACTGGATTTGCTATATTTACAATGTTATAATTTTTGGGGGTTCTAAGCCCACTACTTTGCACTAAAGTACTATAACCTCAAATCATTATTTGTCATTGTCTCTGTTGAGGCAAGTTGTCGACAAGTGTGCAATTTTTAAGCAGTGCATGCTACTGACTTAGTCTCTCGCTGTGCGTTCGTTGCTTTGTTCAAGTCACTGGCCAGCCATGACATCCTAAGCCAGATTCCGCTGCTCAATATTTAAAAGCTGGCCCAAATTCACAGCATGATTGTACAACTGAAGCAGTGCAGCAAGCAGACAAAGGGCCAAAGAGGGCCAGAGAGAATTGCTTCGTACAGGCAAATGGACAATAGATATAGCATTATGAAAGGTAAACTGATGCATAAGACAATGGACTGGTATGAATATGAAGCATATTTAGTAAAGTAAATGATAAAAAAAATTTAGATTGACCTTCACTTTAGCCACTAGTTCTATTAATTACAGCATGCCTAAACCATGTAAACTGTTAATTTTATTCAGACTTTGAAGCAACAAATATAATTGTGGCCTAAATGGCACATATTCACCAGAAAGAACTTAAAATTTAATGATAATGATAATTGATGTTTGGTGTATTTCTTCATTTAAATGACGGAAAAATATTTGTATGATAAAACCCACGTCTCCTATTATATTCCACTTTGAATCTGTTAGTGTAATCATATCTGGAAAGCGGTAAACTAACAAACAAAAAAGCTGTTTGTTCAAATGACAATTGCTAGGTGCAAAAGTTATCATTCTGGCTCATTTCGCAACTCCTCCATGCATTTTCATTTCCTGTTTACCATACTTTGTAGTCAAGAAACTAACCACCTTTTGTTTCCTTTCTTTGAAGGAAGTGACACCAAAGTGAGCATCCTCTAACCTAGGACAGGGTGTTTCAACAGGTTGAAACCTGAACCACATGCTTCTCCTGTAGATTCGACTGCTTTCTACTTGGACTTTTAAACAAATTTTTATAAATGATAATAACCTGTCATAAGTGATGTAAGAAAAGTAGAACAAACTTTCAGCTGTTTCAAATAGCCGCACAAGCTCCCACTTAAAGCCTGATATGTGAATCGCAGAAATCAACAGTTGCTTCATCATCAGGAGAATAGGAGCTGGATTCCTGCATAGCTGCTACCCACTTACCTTTCCAATGTTGCTGACAAATGTGGACTAAACAAACTGCAGTTAAACTTTATTAGGAGAAACTGTTCAAGCTTGCCAAATGGAATCTCCCTTTGTGTATACTGACAATGTAAATAGCTGTCTGAGACATATCATGGAGACTGAATTTGATCAAACTCTAAAATAAATATGGAAGTAAAAATCAATCTAATAACGGAAATCTGGTTTTGGTGTGAATTGTATGTACCATATACCGATTAGTGCTGTACAAGTATGCCTTCTTTTTGTTGCCTCATGATTGCAGTTTAAATATGGACAACCTCCAGGAATTACATAATGCCCCATAAATAAGGAATACAAAACTAAATTGCATCCAAATGTCTGCTTTTTTTTTGCCTGGGGTGAAGGTCCATTAGTTAAAACTGTGCTGTCAGTGAGCAACATGCTTGTTCATGTGCGGCTCAAGCTTTAAAAATTTAAAAAATCTTTAATTATTGTTTGTGAACTCTGACAAAGAAGTCTGCTGAAATCTAACACGAAGGTCCTTCATGAGGATCAGAGGACAAGTAGTAAGCTACTATTTAGCCATGTCTAATGGCAAGTGTAATGCTTCTGATGTGCCAAAGCTCTATACTGCCTGGTGGAATGTACAAAAAAAGGTGTTCCTCAATCGATACAAAGTATGGGTTCAAGCACGATAAACATAACGAAGGCCAAAAATATAGGCAATGATAGCTAGAGCACTCCTAAAATGTTAAACACTACATCTTAATTTAAACATATGGCATATGCTAAATGTCCTGCTTTAGAAAGAAGAACAACTGCTGAAGTATGATCCTAGCAATACTGCCCATTTAATCACTGACACTGATGTAAACTAGTGATTTCAAGGATGTGTCCAAAACAGTTTGCATTACTATATTGATTAAAAGACTGTCTGGTTGTTTTAAACAGTATGCTTTCTGTGAAAACTGGTAACCTATGCTAGGCTACAGTTTTCCCACTGTTTTTTGACTGTAAAAAATAATACAGCACTACAGTACACATTGAATGCACTATACATTTGCGGTTATACAAGGCAAGACATTGCAAATCATGTCAAGAAGAAATACTCATTACTAATACTTTAGCTGAATAAATGACATATCACTGGCTTTAGACTGTTTTTCATGATATGGCATTACAATTTTTTAAGCTTTTTTGAGCATGATTTGGTGCCTATGGTGAAGAGCCATGATGCCTATGATTAGATTTGAGTAACCTGCCTGGGCAACGATAACCAAATGTTTTATATCAATTTGGTACATACATAGACTGTACATCAGTTTCTGTCTTTAGGCAGTCATCATCTATAGTTTATAATGTCAGAGCTAACGCAGGTTATTAAAAACTGCCGTACCTGGAGTTTCAGGCAGAGTCAACATGAAAGATTTATTAAATTGTCTAGGATGGGTTGCTCTAGCATGCCCTTTAATCAGGAAATGATTTAGTGATTCGGAGGTGAAATTACTGCTGTAGAAGAAGGACAATTAGGTAACTTTAAGACAGAGGCTCTTGGGGGTGTTCAAGAACATTTGACCTCTCCAGCAATGTCCGTCCTGTCCATCTGGTGAAAATGGGCTGAAACTAAACACTCAAGTAGACAAGAAGCACCCATCTAAATCCATCCAGTGCTTTTATAGCTCTTTAGACAGTGGCTCAAAATGTGTTTTGCTGAATCACTGTGGCATGACCAAGTGCCCAATGCAATCACACACTGGGGAAGAGCTTCTCCTGTTACAGCGTTGTTCCTCACACATTTACGTCTAACTCGTGACAGTCAGAATTTTTATGTGTCTGTGTGTGAACATGTGCGTGGGTGTGCATGTGTGTAACCTACAAGGCCATAACCATAGAGTACAACCATGTTTCTGTTTTCCATTTTGTAAGAAATTGTGAGCTATCCTTGCCTTTTACAAACAATGCCTGAAGAACAGAACAAATTCCATTCACATGCTGTCCCATGGATTTATGTGGCCTCTGGGAGCAGTGGGGTGGGGGTGGTTTAACAATAAAACCAACAAGTGGAAATAAAGCCATATTAACACAGGTTGCATGTACTTACAACAATAATTCATATACAGTAAGCAACATGTATAGCATGAAGACTGATTCAAAAAAGTTAATGTTGAAGCTTTCAGCTGCATTGGGCACACATGACCAAACCATGGCTGTCTGCCTCCCCTCAGATTTAATCTTTAAACAGTAATCCGACCCCCTGCACCACCCCCAGATGTAAACCTAAATTCAGACTAACCAAGATCTACTGCCCCATAAATCTTCCCCCCACAGTCTTTACTGTCCTCAGCTGCAGGTAATTAAATAATGAACAAAATGCCAAGGAATTTGTTTTAGAGCACTAAACTTTTAATCTTGTAGACCAATTGTTCCATCAACAGAGCAACTATTAAAGCACACCCCTTCCCATTCTAGGAAAGCGACACGCATTTCAATTGGTCTTGCATTGGGATGGTTCGACAACATCTGCTGCACGTTTTAGTGTTTTCTCATCTCCGACACACATGACTCACCACATCATGACACTATCAAGCAAATTGTGTGTTAATTTGGGTGTGTTAGAGCAGGGAAAACATTGGCAGGTGCAGGTCAAGAAGAGTGCAGGACCAGGATTGAGGACTGGGCTATTATATCAACACAGCTTCGTGAATGTTGACCATGTGGCAGAGTGCCAAGGCGGTGCATTTGTCAGCTGTTTGGATAGGTTCAGGGTATCTAGGTGAAGCTTAAGGAACATATTTGCATTCTATTAGCATACAGGAATGCAGGTGGGGATGTGAGAATGAGTGGCAGTGCATTCAAAGTACTTCAGTGTCATTTCTATTTACAGTCCCGAAATCAATACTAACTAGAAAGCATCTGATTCTGATTGATATACAACTTCCACGATTGCACATTAGTACAAGCCAAGTGCTCAGATATTGCTTTGGATGAGACCATATGGAGCTTTCATATATTGGTAGTTGTTGAGCCATATACAGTAGAAGTGACTTAAAATCTTAAATACTCATACAGTAACTGGGTCACTAAAGTCAACCATATTTGGTCTGGAATGTTCTGCTATCAAAGTAAGTGATGTTACAATTTAATGTGTATGACCCCTTTTGGTCACATTTATTTATTTATTTATTTTTTCCCTTTCAAATTCAAGTGATCTCTGATGCTTCCAGCTGCCATGATTAACATCCACTGAGTATTAATGTGATTTATAAACCCGCTATTAACAACTCATCGCGCTCGGCTTGGAGCGCAAAGCGGGCCAGCACTTACCCACAGGAGGATGAGACGCCTTGTAGCCCTTCTCGTTGGTGCACAGCCCTCTGCCGTGCAGCAGCGCGTGTAGGGGCTTCTCCTCTCCGTCGCGCGGCAGGCAGCGGAGTCCGTGCGCACACGTGCTGGTGTAGACACCGCAAGACTGATTCTCGGCGAGCGCGCAGGTGAGGCAGCAGCCGCAGCCGGGCTCCTTCACCAGCTGACAGCCTTTGGGCTCGGGAGGGCACATGGACAGCGCCTTCTGGTCGCACGGCTCGCACGGCACATACGAGCCCGAGCATTGGGAGACAGCCGACAGAAACGGCATCATTACGAATAAGAAGAAGTTGAGGAGCATTTTTTTTTTGTCTTTGGTAAAAGGATTATATTTATTGATATTCTTCCAATATGATCCGAACAATTCGTAATTATACTCTCCGACGCACCTTTTGCTTCAGGTCATCGGAATTTACAATGCAATTAGAAAGTTTATAAGAAGAAAGTCCGCATCCAAAGTCAAAAAGAAAGGTCAGTCAATGTTGCGCTATAAAGCATCCGCAGATCTGTTTGCACAACTATTCTGATCTATTCTGATCATTCCCCGTTTTTTATGACAGCACCAGTAAGGTCCAACGTGTGCGCAAACCCTATCCGGCGCTCCAGAACCCAGAACCCGCAGCCGGATTTTTTTTCTCTTTCTTTCTTTCCTGTTGCGGCTGCGCTCTTGATCTCTTCCCCGCGTCTGCACAAGTTTTGGCGAGCACACTGAGCGACTGCGGGCCGCCCTGCCTTTTTAAAATCCGCCGAAACCGAGCAGCGCTGGAGGGAGGCGCACTTGCCACATCTTGGCAACACGCCACCGTATTTTATTCCCTCCCTCTCTCCCTCCCCAGCAACAGAATCCTGTCTTTCACGCTGATGGCTAAAGTGATACCAAGTTTGCAGGGTTTCGAAACGTATCAAAAACACGACGCCCAAATAAATGACGAAGTCGTGTTTTTTTTTCCTTCCTTTCTTTCTCGATTGCGCACGTGTCTTGGCTGATCTCCACACGCACTGCCAAATAACTAATCCAAAATCGATTTGCATTGATAAGGATGATAAAAAAAAAGGGGGGGGGGGGGAATGATGTGCGAGGTGTGATCTGTGCGCATGTGAAGCAGAGCAAATGCGTTCAAGGTGCACAAAAGCGCACAAGGCACACCAGGGGATAATAAAAGTTGAATTGCTTCAGAGTGCCTGCATATTTCATGAGCCTGTCATCCCTGAGTGAGAAAATTCCTTCAGTCGTAGTGTAGATGATGATGATGAGCACTGACAATTTAAAGCAGATTTGGACACCGTATCGGTTGTTTTGAATCATAGATTTATTTTTAATCTCCATTTATTTACCTTTATATGAAAGAAGGGGGGAAATGCCAGGTTTACAATAGAAAATATATTGTAGTGGTTTATAATTAATTCAAAGCAATAGAGTAATAGCACTGGATGTATATACAGTAACTGTGCTGTAGTAGCATCCAACAAAAAAAAAGGGTCAAAACCTTACAAACATTAAAGTTCTGCATGTGCTATTGCAGCTGTAGTCTACCCTCATTCCATGCTCCTCATTTACCTGACACACTGTTCAGTGATGGCTTTTACATATGGACCTTACAAGTGTGTTGTCTTCCTCAGTGCTGTATTTCAGCAAACCTGTATTCCTGAGTCAAAAACACTTCTGCATTTAACATCTTTATTTTCCAAGTAGCTTCCTAAATACCACTCATGCTGGGTTTTCCCATTCTCCCCCTGGCTGTACCAGTCTATAGTTAAGGCAGATGCTTATTCAGTGCATGAGGGTTTGGGTAGATTTCTGCATTGACCAGTAGAAGGAGCTGTTAGCAATGATTAGAGCTGTTGGTGGCACTTGATATAATTCTTGAAGCTTTGCATGATATTAAAGCAGAAGTGTGCCTCCAAATGTATTCCACACTATTTCCAAAAAATGGAAATAAGACTACTATGTCGTTATTCAATGTCATAATCAGCATAATGTTTTAAAACACTTGTTTAGATTTGAATACTATTAGTAATATTTTATGTAGAGACAACCAAGGACTCTGTGTTAGAGAAAAATCATGATGATGGGTATTAGATTACAGATGCTGTCATTTAGTGCAACCCAGATGCATTTTTTAAATTTATTTATCTGTGATCATTACTGAAACAGAGAAGTGAAACCACCTATAATGATAAACTGACAGTTTGATTAAGTATTTTTATTGAGGCATTTCTTCTGCTTTTTTCCTTCCTGCTGGGCCATTTGTGAGCTACAATTCTGAATCTGAACACGGACTCCCTTCAGGTCAAATGAGGTGTCATGTTGCCCTGGTCTGCTTCCCAGTTCTTTAACTCGGAAAGAAAATTAGCTCAGAGGATACAGGTTGCAGAAGTCATTGGAAACATGATGGAAATATAATCCACTTGCTAATGAGGAGGAAAACGGTCACAATTAATGGCCTACATTCGCAGATAGACCAACTCTGTGTGTGTGTATATTTGTGTTGATGCCGTCGAGGATACTAATGTTCCATTATACACAAGTGTAATGTTTTGACACAAAAGCTCATTGCTTCATGTAAGTAAATCTTAATGCCATCATTTTGGAGACTCACCTGCTCTTGTCTACTTTTACAGTTATAAATGGCCAAAAATATATTTTTTCACTTTCAGGATATTAAACGATTCTTCTGCACCTAATATTTATTCTTTGAGAGTATACTGTATCTTTCCACCATAAAACTCTAGTGGGTAAGAATGTAGAAAATGTACAGAGTTTTTATAGCCTTCTTACATAGAACAGCACAAGCTAAATTCCAAGTAGTATGCATGCATGCATGTACTACAATAATCAATGTAGTTCACTTCGTAAGTGTACAGTAATTTGGAATATTTACTCTACTTGAAAATGTTATTTCCATGCTCTTTAACTTTTGTACACAGTCACCCACATAGATGACTCCATGTCAGCTCACATACACAAGAACAGGAAGTGCCAAAGACAAAGGCGTCAACGAGAAAAGTGTCCATCAGCCTAGTGAATATGCTGTTATCTTCCAGCTGTTTGCAACATGATTCTTATCAAAATAATTTCCTTGGATGCCCAGTGACTTTAGATGCAGTACAACTACATGGATCTACCCTTTAGGTCCATATGGAGTAGAATTATTATTTGGATGTGTCTTTGTGTCTCTTTGATCAACAAGGAAACCCAAAGAGACTAGATGTGATTTCTGGTGATTGAATTACATTACATTGCAAATTATCAACTGCAGTTGCAGAATTGATTTCAGTAATCTGAGTATCAAGACTAACGCAAATGCCCTTCAAGGTGAGAATAGGGAGGGTGCCCAAGTAACCTCAATCCTTTATTTTGGACACTGGTTAAGAGCAAGCAGTTGGCAATATTCATAAATTATGCTGCCACTAGTGGTCCATGGCAGCCTGTTTGCAGAAAATTCTGGGCACAGCTAGTGTGTTAAGCCCCCAGAGCAGGAGGTGGTGCTGGGTTTCAGGGATCCCTGTTTGCCTAACTCATCCAGACCCATCTCCTGGGATTAAGCAGTCTGGCTGTTGAATGAAACTCTGCAGCTGCCAAGGACTTTACAATCATACTGGTCATTCTTCTTTTAAAGCCTATCCCCTCTTTCTTATCCCTTCGTCTGCCACCTTTGTCCTTCTCCATCAGCCCAACTTGAACATATAGATAGAACTGCAATAAATTTAACTTAAACAATTCTCGTGTTTCTTGTTTACTCCAGTCATCAGATGTCTATGTTTTGGCCAAATGAAAGATCACTGATTGTTTAGAACTTGAGATGAACCATCACATCACATTCAAGCATAACATGAATCATCGTTGTATATTCTATCTAAACACGAATACTAATCTACTTGCTTTGTTGAGTGTTTGTGAAATTTCAAATCTAACAGCATAACTGAAAACATAATAACCTTTCCAAATCAAATTGCAAAAAACAGCTGTATTCTGCATCAATAATTTTATTGCATTACATATTTAAATGCAGGTTCGATTCCCGTCTCTGTGTGCATGGAGTTTGCATGTTCTCCCCGTGCTTGGTGGGTTTCCTCCGGGTACTC
>JAOTQY010000048.1:19275952-19286540 GCA_026413445.1 Dolichallabes microphthalmus
CACACACACACACACACACACACACACACACATTTATGGGCACTTTTTTGAGTGACTGAAAAAAGGTGAAATTATAATGGCTTTGTGATTTTATATAGTATAATCCAGTATACTTAAAATAAATAACAAAGACCAGTGGCTGGGATTCGTTTTGTTAGGTAGTGTTTTATTTATAACTGCACAGGTAATATAGGTAAACAATATAGGTAATATTATTCATAGGTAATAAAGATAATACCCTTTGCCCATGTGCAATGTTGTGTCAGTAGTTAATACATAAAAAATAAATAAATAAATAAATACAAAATAAATACAAAATTAATGCTCACTAGCAACCCAGCAAACACCAATAACATGGTCCTATGTGCAATTGCCACTGTTCGTTTGCAATGTGTCTTACATGCTACCACATGAATGGCCCCTTTTGTTTATTTTAAGACTGAACACACATCTTCAGACTTGAGGGGTTGGTGGCAAAAGGTATTAGTCACCCTCTGTCATGACCTTTTAAATAACTGCAAGGTGATGTGACTCTGGGGTTAATGTTCCCATATTGCAGCCAGACGCAAACCTTGACTATTAGTGTTTAATGTCTACCAGGCTGATACATCAGGACATTGACACTTGTTTAAGACAAAGACACACAAGGTTGATGGAAAGAATATTTCAGTGTCTGGAGCTTGAGGCAAAACTGGCATAGCAACTTTATCAAATCCAGATTGCTTAATGATGGATCTGTTACCCAATATTACCACTGCTTATTAATAAATCTTAGAGCAAATAGTCAGAATATTCAGAGCTACAGAGTCCAGAATAAAACAATATGAATTATTTCAGAGTTGTTCTGTTAGACCAAAAAGTTACATTTATTGAAAAATAAAAAGCTTTACCACATGGATGGAGACATGATCACTTAGTACTGAGTTTTGACTGTTCTGTACAGTGTACCTCAATATTCAGAGAGTCCCATACAATGATTTTAAATTGTCTACTATAATGGCCAAAGCATAGTTCGGTTTTAAAGTTTATGTAAATAATGTAATCCAGTAGAAAAACTGCTTTGTCTTCGTAGCTGTGAAGCTACAGGACTTTAAAAAGGTAAAAATGTCAAATTTAAAGGGTAGAACGCTAAATTAGAAAAAGGGTGATGGCAATAATACTACATGGCAGTAATACTTTAAATTACTGGAATACTTAACATAATGGTTATGAATACCTGTATCATTTTAAAATCTTGGAGAGATTAGAGACACAAGAGATTTTAAAGGGATTTTGGATGAATGGCAAATAGCTTAAGGAATGTTTGTATGCGTATGATTACATGAAAAAGACACATTTAAAATGTTATCAGTGGCTGAGAAAACTGGTCCACATATTGAGTACTGCTATCATTTCGATGCAAATGAAATCATTTGTCTTACCTTGAAGTGAGATGATGTGTCAATGCTAATTGGGAACTCCATGGTAACTACTTATGGGAATTCTGGGTCGAAAAATCTTTCACAACCATTCTTCGAAAAAACAGACCAGATACACTGAAAAGCACCAGCAGCAGCCAACCATACTGAACCATTTGAACTAAAAAATGTCTAACCTGCAACGTGGACCAGGTTTGTTTCCTGGGATGTTTTGATTGCACCTGGTGGAATTAATCTTGTGTAGGCAATGAGGTTTGGTATTTTCTAAGTTCCAGGAAATCTACAAGGACCTTAATGGGTCTTTGTAAGGGCTTGCAATCAAATTAAGGGCAGCATTAAAAACTGTGACATATAAAAGTTCGTTTTATTTATTTTATTCCCTAGCTGAGAATGTTTCTATTAAATCCATTTTGTGTGTGTGTGTGTGTGTGTGTGTGTATGTAACATGGTTTCTCCCTCTACTATATCGAGATAGAATGTGTGGCATAAACATTTGAGTAATTTTAAGTTCGATTGGTTATAACTGATTACTTTGTATCATGTTAACCTGCCTGTCCACAAAAACAATTAATACTGAGAAATTGACATTTTTGTTTGTTTTACATTCCTTCCAAAGAGGTCTGGACTTTTGTCTGTGAAATACAGAGGAAGGAAATATTATAACAAACATCACAGTTTAGAAAAACAGCACAATTTAGGGCAGGACCATTAAACATCATTAAACTAAGATGAAGGTAACCATGTTATGCATCAAACTACACGTGAAATTATGGAAGCTATAATCTGTGTAATGTTTCCTTCGAATGTTTTTTTTTTTTTTTAGATATATCAAAATGTTCTGTGCTTGTTTTGGCACTTGCTGTAGGTGACATAGACAGTTGCTGAAAAAGTGCGACTGGAATAATTGTCTGTTTATAAACAATAGAGGCAGACCTGCAGTATGGATTATTGTTCCTCTCTATATGCCTTTGTACAGGCTAAGATAGCAAACCACAAAAACGAAATAAGCATTGCCTGAAGGGCACTTGGCACTGGGACGACTCTTCTGAGTATGTGGTGGATGAGTGGGATCTATGAGCAATACCGCAGTGCCCAAAGGGACAGGCCAGGCCGAGCAGCTACTGCACAATGACCTGAACCTCTTTTATTCAGTGCCATCAGGAGAGTGCGATCTTCCTGTCGCTTTTCTGAACCTGACGTGTCAGCAACACTCAATTCTGCTCCCTCCCTATTGCCATAGTAACAAAACCTTGTCACCATGGCTACAGCAAAATTAATGCAAAAACATGCAAAATCCATTGGCAATTCAACAACAAAAGAAAAAACATCAGTGACCATGGTTACGGTAGATGAGTGCAAAACTTCCTATTAGCTTGTGGGTGGCATGGCACTCAGGACCTGGGCAGATGTTGTTCAAGTGCTACTTGTTTCCCATAGCTTACAAGTTCTCCTGCTGGGCAGCAAGCAAAAGCACACCAGAGTTTTAGACCTGCCAGCTGAAGACGATGGGTTCTGATTCTCACCATATGCTGAGTTGAGGCAAGACTTCATCCAGAGCTTCAGTGTGGAGTTCTGTGGATAAGAGCATCTGCCAAAAGCCAAAATGTAGATACGTTAGATTGTGACTAAAATGATGGGGTTGTACCCAGAGGGTTGGGTTTAGGGGGTGTGGTGCCATGCCCAGATTCCTTTTTTAGATTTTGGAACGGTGGAGTTCACAACATAGATATTAGAAAGAAGGTTTAAGTAAGTTAATATTTGTGTTTGTACTAAAGGTCTAACTGAACTAATGACAACTGAGTGGTCACCTTTTACATACAGTTTTGGCATCAAAATATCAAAAACATTTTAATGATTTTTTTCTGGTAAAGATACATGATACAGTAAAGCATTTAAGCTAAAAAAAATAATAAAAAATAAAAAAGTAACAAATTTCACTTTAATGCCTAAATACACACCCATTAACAATTGGCTTAACTAAAAACAATTAAAATCTTTAAATCCAGGCAGTGTGTGAGTGTATACCATTGTTACTTCATGCAATAATTTGCATTTCGGTCAAATTATTGCACAGGAAATCAACTACACCAATCAGCAAACTGTTCGCATGAATGAAACTTCTCTGTGCCAAGATGTTCCAACAAAGTCACATAATGACAGATAACACATTATTCGCAGTAAATACTGTTGCCATACAACATTCATTCCCTAGAATCCTCCTGCTGAGCCTGCTTAAATTATGAATGACAAGGCAGTTATATTGGATTTATCGAGGCATGGTTCCAAACATAACAAGCATTTTATTTTACCTTCACCAGGGAGGTCTGTTAACCTGAACAACATCTGCCAACAATATCATGCGGGGCATGATTCACCCTAGCACTGCCATAAAAGATGTTCAAAGATTACCTATGAATTCACACCATTGGGAGGTGTAATGTTAACCTTTAAACTTGACGTTGTTTGACGATATCCGCATAGAACAGTCTTTCTGGATTGGTTAAACTTTGGTTAGGATGTTACTCGTGAAATGAAATGCACTGTAAGTGCAGGGGTCAAATGTCTGGCCCAACCTTGGGCTATGCCGAACATCAGTGACCAGTGGATTGAATGGCTGTTGTCCAGTCTAAATAACACAAGACGTGCACTGGACAAAGCAAGGAAGAGTCTTTAGACTCACCCTTATTATGGGCTGTAAGGTCAAAAGTTGATTCATAAAGTTGGGTAATATGATCTTTGGCAGAAAACCTAGGTTCAGCAATAATAAGGTAACTAAAGAGACATCTGGTTGCCAACACATACAAGACAATCATAAGCTCAGAGCAAGCGATTGCAGAACTCTTAGGTAGCAACAAGGGAGTTACAGTATCACAGTCACCCACTTCAAGTCAACTTCACACATAGGCTGATAAGTAGAATCCTCCAACACAAGAGGGAGGTCTCACTAGTGGATCATGACATATGGAGACAGCTTGATTAGAAATGCAGATGAAGACAGCATATTTAGAAATGCAGTGATAAGCCAATAGGACCCTAGGAAGATACCATACACGGTGTTGTGCTGTGCTGTGCTGTGTTAGGCCATTTACCACATACAGGCCACATCATGGCAAATGGACACCTAATAGTGATCAGAAATTCATTACGATAGTCAAGGTCCTTAAACATGAACAATGCAAATGAAAAGGGAACATATACATAAAAGGTAATGAGGCCAGTAATGGACCAGAGCATTGCATCCCATCTCTGTCAGGAAGTCACAACTTTCAATATATTAACATGGCACTAGCATAGACGTCCACGCACCTGGCCAAACCCGGATCTGGGTTTGCACCATGATTTCACTCCATTCATCATGACTCATGCATAGTCATGACACTACATTGTCACTGTCTGCTACATTACTTGCAACGCTGGCCAATGAGTTACTCTCATTGTGATATTCACACAAGGCAAAATGATCTACTTAGAGGAGACAAATCACTGGAATGCATGCCTATGAGCAGGGTGCCATTATCAGTCCACTCATACTTAACAGGTGACAGACTGAACTTAATTGACAAATATGACAATGTGATTAATGCAGTCTCTTAAATTTCTCTTAAAAAAAAAAGAAGAAGAAGAAGAAGAGAAGATTGTTCTTAACCATCCCAATCTGCTCTTCATTTACACAGATGATCCAAATAATGGATGTAAGATAAGTGCATGGATTCATTATTCAGCTCACCTAGGCACAACATGCACCTATCCTTATATGTTGAGGAGCGGAGGATTCGTATATAATTGGTATAAGCAACGTAGCTAAACATTATACAAGGACAGCATGTTGTGCTGTGTGCAAATCAGGTACTAGAAATGGGGAGATGCCACCAAATAAAGTAGGTAAGTAAGTAAGTAAGAAGAAGAAGAACAGCAGTAGCAAATTCCAATGCTTTGTAATCACTTAAACAAAGTAAAAATGTGATCTTCCAGACTGTGAACACTGACATTACAATAAATTAGCAACAAAACATGATGCTGTGAACGCTGTGTCTCTAGCCCAAGATTAAATGCTCCAATCATTACAATTCCTCTAAAAACATATAATAATCTAAATGTAATTATATTTCATGATTTTTTTTTCTCAATAAAATAATAAATTGGTCAAACAACTTGCAGACTGAAAACTGGAGTAAAAGAAGAGAAAAAACAAGAGAGCATTGGTGAATCCAAGAAATGAAAAGGTACATACTAAATTTAAAAAGAAAATTTGGATGAGGCTCAATATTATCACTTACTGGTACAGTACAATGAGAATTAATATTCTAGGTGAGTCCATCTTCATGCTGGTGAACTGTGCAATCTACTTTGATGGTAGGGGATCTATTCTGATCTTTTCCAGTTTTCCTGAAATGTTCTGTTGACAAGTATCCTGATGACACTGGACTTCAGGACACCTGTATGCACCTTCCAAAATGTAGGAATTTGAATTGGAATCTCTAACCATGCAGGGGAAAACCTTCGGAAATATCTGTGTTGTGGCAACAGAACCATAAAAATAAGCACTGCACATGTTCAGTGATGTGAACCAGTCCTGTGTCTGCATGCCTTGAACAACATCTGCCACTTACAGTATAAGAACTAGGAGGGGCTTCAGCAACCCATTCAAATCTAAATGTGGATAGACATTGATATCTTTCAGAGGAAACTAAATGAATATTGAATATATCGCTTTGTTTAGAGTATCTGTCTATTAGGATATTAAATTACTAAACAAAGCTGTATAAAATTACCTTGTTGTCTAAAATGTATGAGGCCCTAAAACCAGTGAACCAGTGACCTAAAACCTGAAACTGCAGTTTGCAGAGATCCACCAATCAGGACCACCAATATGATTTAATCATAATTCAATTATAACACACAATTCAAGTGAAATTAAGATCATCATATCAGATGTCCATCATTAGTCCATGCTCTTCAGACACATGTACAGTTAGCTCTGTTCAAAACCATTTTTATAAGGTAGCGTAGGGAACCCAAACTCTTACCAGCAACGTACACAAGCATTATCAATAGGCACATGTTCTATCAATGGGTATACTGTTCAAGTCCTGCTCATGATTCATAATATTTACTAGTTCGCATAGAACCAGTATGCCGATGAGCTTGGTTTCACACAGAGTAGTGGCCTTAAATGTTGTGGCCCATCATAAGGGTCATCAAGAGGATTAATGCACTCAAAGCTACAATGTTTAGACTATGCTGAGGAATTTAGGCTTTGAAATTGCTCAGCTGCCAGATCATTGGTTTCAGCTTAGTCATGCCTGTTGCCAACTGAATCATTAATCTAGAGAGCAGTTCTGATTGATTTCTGGGCTTCTTGGGGTGCTTCATAGTTGTCTGTGCCTAGGCATTTGCAAAGGAAAGGCTGACAACAGATTCAACTCTGACAAAGGATTCAATTATCTCTTTCTGAGAGACTGGCATTACTACATCTCATCACTGCAGGAGATGTCTGCGTCAGAAACAGCGCCCTTACTATGGTCATTGCCAAGGCAGTGACCACATGAGCTAATATCATTGTTTTCCAAACAATTCATTGTCTGCATGAGCACAAGCCCAAGTACTTGGTAAAATGTGGAGTACAGTATATGGGCGATTCAATCCAAGCATAGAAAAGGAGAATAACTAAGCATATTCAACTTAACTGGTGATGGTGTGTAGTTGGCGGTACCGACTCTTGGATACTTAGCTGCATTTTAGCCAGCTGACTGGTAGAATTTGCCAGAATGTGAGACATTGCATGGATAAAAACAAAGCAAGGTAGGGAAAATATATATATTGTCCCACTCGCTTATGGATACCCCCATGATTCAACTGCTTGTAGATCCACCTTTTAGCAGCAATAACTTGGTGTAACTGTTTCCTGTATTAGTTTATCAGTCTCTCACAGTCTAGGCCCGGGGTACTCAATAGGCGGACCCAAATCCGGACCCAAATACGGTTAAATCTGGACCGCCGCCAAAACAAAAACGCTAATGAGAAAACGAGATACATGAAAACGAGAGAGATTCGTTCATTTTCTACAGGGCGCGCATGATAAGAACGCGCGCATCCCCCGTCGCATGCACATAACGCGCGCACCACCGCCACCGCCCCCACATATCACGCTCATAACGCGCAACCCCCATGTTCAGAACTCTTGCGCACCCCCCCATCTCCATCCCCCCGGTCACATGATACTTGAATTTTTATACTTGAATTTGGACCCCGAACTGTACAGAAATTTGGTAAGTGGACCTTTCACTATTATATTTGGTCTATGCTATTCTAAAACTTAGATTATTTTACTTTTTGTCCATTTTTATACAGATTTACTAGTGTACTTTGGATCATTGTCCTGTTACATGACTTAATTTCGACTATGTTTTAGCTGTCAGACAGATAACATTACATTTGCCTCTAGAATACTTTAGAATGCATTTGTGATTTGACTTAATGACTCCAAGGTGCCCAGGTCCTGTGGCTGCAAAACAAGCAAAATCCTCACCCCTCTTTTTGGTTTTCCCCAAACATGGCACTATACATTAAGGCCAAACAACTCCAATTTGGTCTCATCTATCCATAGGACATTGTTCTTGCAGCCTTGTGCTTTGTTCATTTTTGCAAAACCACAGGAGTGCCTCCATGTACTTTTTAGACAGAAGAGGCTTTCTCCTGCAACTCTTCCAGACAAACTAAATTTGTTCAGTATTCTTCTAATTGTGCTGTCATGAACTTTAACAGTTTACATGCTTAATGAGGCCTGTAAAGTCTGAGATGTAACTTGTGTTTTTGTTGTATTTCTCTGACCTTGGGGCGAATCTGCTGCATAACCCAATTTTGGAAAGATTGGCAACTGTCTTAAATGCTTTCCACTTGTACAATATATTTCTAACTGTAGAATGTTGAACTCTAAATGGTTTAGAAATGGTATTTTATAAACTTTTCCAGATTGATGTGCAGCAACAAACAGTTGTCTAAGACAACCTCTTATGATCAGTTAATCAAGGTCTAATGACTATCTGCACCTGGCTGCAACTAACCCCCTTTAATCTTGTGGAAGCTGTAAGGGGGTATTTAGAATCATCCATACATTTTCCTTTTTGTTTTTATTTTTGTTTAATAAATAATGGCAGGGTGGAATCTGCTACTTGCCTGAGGACATAAAACACATAGAATCTAAAAAGGGGGTACTAACTTTGAAACTCACCTTCTGGCAGTTGGGATTTGTGAAATAAAACTGTGTGTGTGTGTGTGTGTGTGTGTGTGTGTGTGTGTGTGTGTGTGCCTGAGAATGCCAATTCATCTCAAAGAAAAAAGAAATGCTTAACTGATAAATCCTTTTATTAAGAAAGACATATTGGTCAAACCGTGAGCTTTGCTTTAAGGAGATGCAAGTACACTTTCAGGTACCTGACATTTCTGTGTACCTTTCATATAACGGACATATCTTACAAAAATTTGTTTTCTGCAACAGAATTTCTTTGTAAGTCTCACACAGAATTAGTTATGCATTTGTACTGATTTGTACTGAGCAAACTGAGCAGTTCTTTACAAATTTAATTATGTGCATGGACCTGTTTAATTATTATCTCTTAAAAGCTGCAGTATAATTCACTTGGCATGTATTTGCCAGCTATTTGCTTCACACTGACTGACAAAACAGAACAGTTGGCTCCTGTTCTCTGTTAATTCCCCCCCCCCCCCCTTTGGCTTATCTCTCTCTCTCTCTCTCTCTCTCTTTCTC
Source organism: Dolichallabes microphthalmus (assembly GCA_026413445.1). NCBI lineage: Eukaryota > Metazoa > Chordata > Actinopteri > Siluriformes > Clariidae > Dolichallabes > Dolichallabes microphthalmus. The sequence continues at coordinate 19,285,139 of JAOTQY010000048.1, forward strand.
TCTCTCTTTAAGCTCACTGAAAAAGGAGGTGTAAGACAAAGGTTATAATTCAAGGATCAAGATGGTCAAGGTGATACACTGTTCGGCCAACCTAAAATAGAAACAAGATGGATAGTGTTGAGGAAAAGGTCTATAAAAACAGAATTTACTTGCCACGTAATGTTTGAGTTATTGACATTGTAAAATAATGATGATGATAATAATAATGATGATAATAATAATAATAATAATAATAATAATAAGGGAATGTTATTTTTATTCAAATAATGTTTAATGCTTAAACGTGGCTTATTGATGCTGCTATTGGAGTGGTAGTGTTGTTTATTCTGACCATCAGGACAAAGTTTCATTTGAGCGAGAAAAATGAGACCCATGCTGGTAGTGTTTGGTCAAGTCATTGGCTTTAACCCTTTGCTGGGAGAGGAGCTGCTAGTATGTGGGTTTGGAAATGAGGGCCTTCCACAAACTCCCTTCTTGCCTGAAGAAAATTTACTACATAATTATACACTCTGAAAAACCCTTCTATGTCTTCTCTGGGCCTATTTGAGTGTCTCTGTAGAATTGTGGACACAATGAGGTCCTTGACTAAATCAAAATTTTTATCCACCCTCTAATCAAAAAGTGGGAACCTAGCACAACATTAAAGATCGTCTATCTACTCCTAAATGAAAACCTCAAAACTAACAATTTAGGTGTAATTCTCAACTCAGTCAACATTTTCATTTTGGCTGAGGACAACAGAACGCTGTTGTTGCTGGTTGGTCTGAAACACCGAACGAGGTCATGGAGAGCAAAAACAGAATGTGGCCATAACCAAGTCCTTGTTGCGGTTGAAGCACAACTACCTTTCTAAATGCGTGACTCCAACTTAAAATTCAACAATACTCCTACTGTAGTGTGTACATAACATACATATATTTTGGTGGAGCACTGTCAAAGGAGACAGATTGCTGGAAGAAGAAAAAACAGTTGCACATAAATAGTGATGCCACCATGAATGACAGCAGGGCATGTCAAGCTGGCATCAAGTGATTTGGGCTAGGTGCCTGACAGTGCTGGGAAAAAAGGAAATGTGAAACATGATCATCAGACTAGCACTAAATCTTTAAGGTGCAAATACTATTTGGGTAGCAGTAACGGTTGTGCACTGTCATGGTAATATCCACGTACATTCTAAAATTCTTATGTAGTTAAATTTATCAAATACATCAAATCTGAAATAAAGCATGCATGTTTGCATTTGTGTGCAAAGAAAGCCTACCTGAATGAAAAGCATTTAAATATGTATTCATTCATTCATTCATTCATTTTCTGTACCGCTTTGACCTTATATACAGGGTCGCGGGGGGCCTGGAGCCTATCCCAGGAAACTTAGGGCACAAGGCGGGGTACACCCTGGACA
>JAOTQY010000048.1:19322083-19338191 GCA_026413445.1 Dolichallabes microphthalmus
ACCTGGTGGAGCCGGGGTTCGAACCAACGATCTTCCGGTCGGTAACTCAGCGCCTTAGCCCTCTGAGCCACCACTGCCCCTATTGGGCAGTAAAAAGAAGTACAAAAAAAGATGGAGCAGCTTTCTTACTGCTGCCTGGTGCCCATGTCAAAAATCTAGCTAGCTAGCAAGTTCCCCAAACATTGTGTTAAAAACACATGCTTCTAAGAGGGAAAACTTAAATCATTTACCTATATGCAAAATAAAAATAAAAATGCATGTAGGCCACATGTCATAGTGCTTTATTGCAAATTTTTTTTTACATTTTTTTCCTGTTAGAAATAAACATGTAAAGATAGTTGTACCTTTTGGCCAATGTCTATATAATGCACATACACTGATCCTAAGCCGGCAAGGTGGCTTAGTGTTTACATTGCCGGCATGCACCTCCAGTGCCCGGGTTCGATTCCCGCCTTGGGGTCTGTGCGCATGGAGTTTGGTTGTTAGGTTTCTTTCAGGTATTCTGGTTTCCCCCCACAGTCCAAAGACATGCAAATTAGGCTAATTGTCGTTCCCAAATTGACCGTATTGTGTGAATGCGTGTGTATTTGTTGACCAGAGGTCTTACCATGGTCGTAAAAATGCAAATAACAATACAATATACTCTTTGTGTAAAATAACATACTATGGTTACCATTGGCCTCCATGGTCCACAGTTGGATGGATGGAAGGATGGACTGATACTAAGTTCTGCAAGAAAAGAAAATCAATCAATAATCTAATTATTAACATATTTCATATTAACATTATTGCAGTTGTAACAGTTGTTTAAACAAAATATGAACATGGATTAAGCTACAGGCTGAAATTGCAAATATATTGATTTTATACCAATCATAGTAAGCTGATACAATCTGTTGGTTTCCAAACTTTAATGTAGATGACACTTTAAATATCAGTTTAATTAGCACATTATATATTTATATTTATGTCTGTTTAATTAACACATGGAAGCATAGTGGCTTAGTGGTTAGCACTGTCACCCTGCACCTCCAGGTCCTGGGTTCGATTCCTGCATTGGGTCAGCATGCGTGGAATGTGCCTGTTCTCCCCATGCTTGGTGGGTTACCTTCGGCTTTTCCGGTTTCCTCCCACAGTCCAAAGACATGCAGATTAGGCCAATTGGCATTTCCAAATTGCCCATAGTGTGTGAATGAGTGTGTGAATGTTGACCAGAGGTCCTACCACGGTCATACAAAATGGGAATAAATACTATGGTCATCATTGTCCTCCATGGTTCCTAGTTGGACTACTGAGGTTCTTGGATAAATGGATGGATGGAACTAACGCATATTTATCAGTATAAATCAATATTTATGTTCTTAGCATAGAGCCACCCTGTCTCCTTCATGGGCCAGTTTTTTTTTTTTAAAGATCTTATATGTCTGCTAGGATTTTTTTTAATCCATTGTGTTGGCACCTCTGTTCAACACACTCTAGGGTTTCACAATGTAGCCTGGATCATCGCCAACAGCTTTCCATAATGTTCTTAAATAGCACTCCATACACAATAATCTGAGGATGAGTTGCAGCTCAGGTGTTGAATGTGTCTGTTTAAAGTTTCATCTTGTACACAGTTACAAATGCAAGCCTTCAACAGACTCTGGCTATACCGTATAACTCTGAGAATTCTCAAAGCTATAATCAGGAAGTGTTGCAGTCCACAGGCTACTTTGTGCTTCTGATACAAACAGCAACAAATGTCTGAAGTTTGTCTATTTAGGAAAATGAGAGTTAGTCCTGGAGCATTGCTTCAACAGCACATCCTACATACATGAAAAAAAAAACACAATGTATTGAAATATAGTTTGATTTTGACATACTTGTGGCTTTGATATTGTGTTTTACAGAATACAACATAATAGGCAACATTCTCTTACTTATGTACAGTACTGTCTAAATGCCATGTCACATGTACACTGATCAGCCATAACATTATGACTTTACAAAAAGTAGATGCTAGCCATGTGGGGCCCAGCAGGCAAAGAGCCCAAGGCCTCCAATCCAGCCTCCAAACTCCCCAGATTCCAATCCGATCGAGTACCCATGGGATGCGGTGGACAAACACGCCGATCCAGGGTTGCCCCACCCCGTAAGCCACAGCACTGGATCCACTGCCATCGTTCTTGTGCCAGACACCACAGCAATCAAAAACTCCCTGGTGTCTACATTCAGCTTATATTACTCAAAAACAATTGGTGTCTTTTTTCAGCTTATATCACTCATAGCTGACATAATTTGAGACTCAATCAGTATGAAGTTATTACGGAAATATTCCTTATAAAAAGGTACAGGATATAATAACACTGGATGTTTTGATTGGTGAGCATTGTGCAAATTCATCTGTTCGAAGCAAACATGCCATGACTTCCTGTGTTTACATTTTAATGTTCTTTAAACATTACAGTATACTGCCAGGGCAAAATTCAGCAACATTCTGTTAAATTCATTGGGTTACCTGAGAAATAATAAGATAGCAAATGACGTGAAAGAAGTGCATTCTGCAAAAGTTGTGTATGTACAGTAAAGTAGAACAGTATTGCAGTTCCAGATTAGCAGTAAGATATGATAAGATCGCCAATTATCCAAAGTGCATGCTATGATTCTAAGGGAAGTGGAATTTGCCAACTAAACCTCCTGTTGAGAACACTGTTTCCTGTTTCCACAGCAACCCACAAGCAAATTCACTGTTATGAATGCTGGAAGGTATATTTTTCTGTTTCCTCCATACAGAGAACCTTGTAGAGTCATTGTGCAGATGGAAAAGCATATTTTGACAACTACAACACTGTCTAGCAGTGGTTTCAAACTGAAGTCCATGATTATGTATGGCTTAGCATTTTGCTCTGAAATAGCTGAGTTAGCCCATGAAAGACCAAAAAAAAATTACTGGACTAAATGTTAGGCTTCGTTTCACACCTCTGTCACATTACCTTTAGCTATGGTGTACATAATATTTCCATCTGGTTAGCTTAATGCTTTACTTCCATTAATGTCTGTAAGATCCTTGTTCAAAACTGTATCAGAAAATTTGCAAACAGTTAATATTCATAGAAAACACTATAAGTCACTCATATACAGTAAATTGAAAACTTTATGTTGAATCTAAATTTAAATTTCGAGGTTTCCTAAAGATTCTTTTACCAGATAATGATGATTAACTATTAAGAACCATTCTATAGGATGCCTAAAGGGAAAAAGATTTGAATCAAATTTTAAGTCTTATGCAGTATAGTATATTATGTATTTCATGAACTTATTTGATTTACTTCAGGCCACCGATAGACTTGATGCTTGAGCGAAGCTCTCTGGTGTTGTTTAGAGGTTTCATGCTGCTATTTAACCTTTAGGACAATTGGCTTGGAAATAGCCAGTTTACTTAAATTGTTTTACAGCTGAACATAATAATATTTAGGACTGAATATCTGTGTCGTCTATTATCATGTGTCTATCATTGCTCACATGACGATCTTAACAGATGCTGCATTAAATTATGGACAGGGACACTTTGTTACTACCTGGGGAGCACTATGACTGCTCAGTAAGATGCTTATTTTCTGCTCCATAAACTCTTCAGTGAACTACTGTCCAACACCCAAAGGCCCAGTCAGCCAACCCGAAGCAGCCGCTCTGCTTTTTCAAATCCCCAGCTGGAGCCTAAACCTTTTGTTTATGTACGTTTCTCCAGAGGAATACCTGGGAGAATGCAAATTGGCTGTAATGTCTGAGTAATTGCCTTGGGCATCAGGGAAATTCTATAGAAGGGCATGAGTTAGATGGATGGATAGATAGATAGCAAGCATTGTGCGTTGGTCCTCATATGTGGCATTGATTGCGGTTGTTGAAATATTCTGGGCACCATAATCAGATTACATAAAAAATAAACCCTCATTTAGAAGTGGGGAGGTCTGCTTCTTTTTACTTATCCTAGTCCATTCTATGCTCTGGTCACAGGCAAGTGTGACTCCTGCTTGGTGGTCCTGAGCTGCTGGATGTTTCCTAGACCATGCCCTTTTTCTTTCAGCTGGCCCTCAGAGAGGAAAGAGAGAGAGAGAGGGATCTGGGATCTCGGAGTGTTTGTATGCCCGTCCAGTTCTTTTTAAATTTGCAACAGCTGTAATGATGTCAGTACACAGTGAGTAGAATATTCCGGCACCAGTGCAAGGCTTTTGTATAAATGTGTGTACTCAGGTGCGGTGTGTGTGAAGTCAGAAGAGCACAGCAGCCAAGCAGGGGTCCGATGGGAGCTTTGTCCCAGGGCCAATCCCACTTTGGCACAAGCTTCTTCCCATGAACCCGAGCTCTAGAAACAAAGTGGGGAATAAATTATCTTTCTCGGAGCTTGCCGGGGTTTAGTTTTCTTTTTTTTTTTTTTTTTACTTGCAATAAAAATCCAGTTAGGAAAGGACACTGTGAGTGCATGGAGGCAGTGTCTCTAAACTAGGACAGTTAAGTGCATATAAAAAGTGTATATAAAAAGGAGCACAAAGCACAAACAATGGGACACTGGGAAAGAAACATTTGTGTAGTGTGTGTAAATTTCTGGGTTCCAAGTCTAAGATTTATGTATTCATTTGATATTTCTTGCTTACAGATGTTTTCCAGCAGAGATAATGTGAGCATGAATCAATGTTGTTTGTTGTGGAATGTTTTTAATATTTTAATTATAGAATAAATAGTATTGCTTTGTAAGCAAATTTCAAATACAGTTATTCTAACCAACTGGGTATGTAAAAGGTCCAGTGTTTCTTGGCATTTGCTTGCAGGTTTGTCCACCATGTGGAAGCCCAAAGGTTATGGAATTTCAAGGGGAACAATGAAATAAGGAAGTTAAGAAATAAAAACAAGAGCATCAGACAATGGAATTACAGAGCTGGTGAGTAAAGGTTAACACATGCAAACAAATGAGTTTATAACATGAATGAGAATCATATCAAGCTAAAGAAGAAACGACCTGGACATTGGTAAACAAATATTATACCACAAGACATGCAGAAGACAAACAATAAGTGAAAATTAGAGACATTAAGGAGAGTTTACATGAACACATGGAGAAGATAAACCCAAGATCAGTATCAAACTATGGACTTGAATTAAGTGAAGCTTATTCTTATACAGTCAAGTTTATTCCAGATCAAACTAATGTTCTTCATTTGTAGCTTTTTCCCCTTAATTTTTTTTTTTTTACCAGTTATTCATTACTACTTCTAACCCATTAGCTAAACAATTCAATGTCTCCCCTTCATATGGCACCATCCAAGTGGGGATGGTAAAAGCAAAAGCAAAGGTTCTTCTTAAAAAAGACATTAGTCCACTGCTGTCCTTAAAATGCTATTTGGGGATCTTAATATTTTATTGATGTGCCACTCAAGAGACTGTGTATTATATTGTGATGGCTTATATAGGGCATAAGGTGTAAGGTGGGGTACACCCTGGACAGGTGTCCAACCCATCGTAGGGTGCATACACACATGCATTCCCCCACTACTGGCAATTTGGGAGACACCAATTATCTGCATATCTTTGGACTGTGGGAGGAAGCGGAAGTACCTTAAGGAAGCTCATCAAGCACAGGGAGAACATGCAAACTCCATGCACACATACCTGAGATGGTAATCAAACCCGGAATCTTATAGTGCTAACCACCATGCCGTCCAGCCCTAACTATTATCAAATTTCAGGACTAGGCACGTCGTTATTATCATACACAACTCAACTGTTATCAAGTTGATGGCTGTAAGGTGAGCTCCTAAGAAATCTTGTGACTTCTAACTTCAGTTTGGTTTTGGCAATTCAATCCAGATTTAACACTCACTTAATCATATGTGGATTTCTTGATTTGGTGTATGAAGCTAGTTGGGGGAAGAAAATTAGATATTTTTCAGAGTTGGAATTATACCTAAGGGTATTTGTTAATTAATGCCATGTGTCCATTACTGAGGTTTATTGGCCAATATGCATGCCTTGGATGAATGCTGCAGGAAGCCTAATTTAGAGAAACAATAAATCAACCCAGTCTCCTGAGGTACAGTGAAAATATTTATTCCGTGTTATTTGAATCATATGCAATTCTTCTAAAGTGACCTGTTTGACTCCGCATCTCTCTCTCTTTGCTATTAACTTTTTTCAAATAAGAAAATCATTCCTTATTAAAACGTGCCTTATTGTATTTTTGTCACACTTACACACAGCATTCCAATTTATATTTAGTAATGAAACATAATAAAGTGTTTGTTTCACAATTGAAATACAGGCCTTTTTTTTACATAAATACATACCATAACTTTTTGTGTTTCTCTCATTTCCCCAGACTGGACAAAAAGAAGAGTAATCAAGAATCTGATGTAGTGCTATATACTGGTGTACCTACTATAATGTGGAATAGCTCATCCACTCAGACCAGACGATAATATGCAATTTTAATGTGATCCTGACTGCTCTAAGAGCATAACCATGACATCATCTTCTTGAATACTAGCAGCCCGTAGTTCTTAGCAAAAGTTATTTTGTCCCATCACTTCCATTTAGACTACTCAGCAGTTACTACTGATGTTTATTTAATGCCCAAAGCCTTTTAAACTGTCAGACATTCGAACTTGAGAACCCAGCAATGAAGGATTCCCGAGAGAGCCAGAAAAAAGGTGCAGCCTGTTTGTATGCACTCACTCTGCCCATCCTGCAGCGTACTCATAGAGGGAGTTTTCCTCAATAGGATGCCAAGCTGACAATAGCAGATGTAGAAGCAGATGCCCTCTGACCTGGGCAAGGCTTAGATTTGGACCCAAGGAAAGACAGCCGACGTTCTGGTCAGAATCAACCATCAGGATGCAGATCTTGTCTTTCCATCCACACCCATCTGACGAGAACTCACTGCTCAAGTAGAACAAAGCAGCTGTTCCCATTCAGGAGCCAGGGGTTTGGCCAGCGAGCACAGCTTATGCCAGTCTCACACAGAGGGTGGAGAAACGCCAGCGCCTGATCCGGGAAAATGGCCTTCAAAGCAGATCTCCTGATGCCTGGCATTGATCCAGTGCAGCAAAGGCAACATTATGCAGATTATCTCCCTTCCAGGCCAGCTACAAAGAAACGACTGTTGTAACAGGCAGGGAGAGAGAGAGAAAACCCATTAAAATGACAAGTGCACAACCTTTTTTTTCTGAAGCTCTTGCTTTGATGGAAAGAAAAATAAAGAAAATGAAGTGCAGGAGGACTGAATCGGCTGTCTCTGAATCTCATGAAAATGTATGTGGTAAGGTACATTACCATAGTGTATCAAATCAAAGCTGAGAAATACATGCTTTTAGGCAACAAAAAAAAAAAGAGCTTTCAGCAAAGCCAAGGGCATTTCATTTCATTTCATTTCATTTCTCCAGAGTGATCTCCTGACCTCGCTTTAGTTCTGATCTAATGGATATTTGGCGAAACAGTTTGTTCAACACTTGATTTACACCCCAAATATTCATCATTAAATGGCTGTGTCCTGAAAGCAATGAAAATAGCTCAAACAGGCAGTGGCCTGTAAACTCTATTTTCTTTGGGCAGGCTGTCATAACATTGTCAAAACTTTTCTCTCTCTCTAACCGTAGAGTGACTTTCTGTGAAACACCAAAAGAATGTTCCTAAAGCAATCCGAGATAAATATTTTGCAACAAATGTCGATTAGACGTACTTGTTTTACAAATTTCTTAAATTAGTCTTTTTTTTATTTAACCAAATTTAAATGTTATCATAATCTTCAGTATTTGAAAATCCCCGATGGCAGAGGTCCACGTGGCCTGTGCCATTGGAGGAATTCTGGTGGATCTTGGAGGATTGAGCCACTGTAAATAAATGCTAAAAAAGGACTGGCCAAACCCATAAAAAAGGATGTGGAATGTTGTGTTGACAAGTGGAGCTGCAATCATAGAATATAGAGAAAAAACGCTACATTCCTCTGGCTGGTGTGCAACGTCCCTCAGACGGAAGTGTAGAAGTGTGTCTGTGTGTCTGTGTGTGTGTGTGTGTGCGCGCAAGGAAAAGAGAGAGAGAGAGAGAGGCTGTTTGCTGTTGCTCGGCCTGTAGGGTCCAACCGGCCTCCTCCACCCAGAGCTACCACTACAGGCTTTCATCCTCAGCCTCTCAATCTTACACAACCACTAACCATGGATTAAACAGGCGAAATCACCAGCATATAAAATACTCAGCCAACCCAGGCTTGTCTTAAAAAACACTTATGTCTCTTTAAGACCTTGAGTCCTCTGAAGAGGAATGCATGGGTTTTAGGCCATTTTGCATGGACAAATTGTACAATTTTATTTGTTTCAGAATGCCAGTTTTTTTTTCCCCTGTAGTTTGATGATGCAGCAATGCGCAGCCTTGAGCAGAATGGACTCGTCTAACTAACTTTCAATTCAACCTGACTTTTTCTTTTGTAATCTAGTCTGGTTCTGAATTGCAAATTTATACCCATGCCAAAGAACATTCCTGCCTGTCACTAATTATATTAAAAAATTGAAAAAGTTGGTCTTTTGGGGTGGGGGTGGGGGTACTGGATTCAATATCACCAGTATCCAAAGCAAACAGCACGTGCTGACAGTGAGATACGGCATTGCGTGCCCGTCATGCCAAGCCTGGCACAAGGAACATCTGTAAATAAGACCACGATTCGCGCTGCCATTATAATCTCAGATCTCAGTGTTCTTAGAGATAGAAGACTCTGGGGCACAATAAATGTGACTTTTTTTACGTAACGTTACAGTATTTTAAACAACAAACAAATATTGTACAAAATGGGAATAAGACAAGAAGGATGCGGGTGTAATTCACTTGAGCTGAGTAGACGGTGCAGTGGAGAGAATTGCTCGATCCTGAATTCTGGTTACTGTGTGTGTGTGTGTGTGTGTGTGTGTGTGTGTTTGTGTGTAAGTTTACTCTGCTGTTTCATAAGAGTTTACCAGAAGGTTTACTTGCTCTTAATTGAGAGTGTGTGTGTGTGTGTGTGTGTGTGTGTGTGTGTGTGTGTGTCTGTGCGTGCATGGTGTCCTGCAATCATTTGGCATTCAATTAAGTGTGTTTTTGTTTTTTACAGTGTTTCCTGGATAGTTCCTGGATCCCTGAATGTCAGTACATGAAGATGAATGAGTGAATTTAAAGAGACTGTGGCAATAATGAAGTGGCACAATTTCCTACTTGTGATATTGTTGTTGTTTTGGCTCTACTCTTGGTACTGACAACAGATTAAAGTTTTACCAGATATGCAAGTTAAGATCTTGCCTTACATGATATCTATTGTCAATTGTACCATCCAAAAGAATGAAAACTTGACTTTAAAGTCTATCTATCAAGTTGCAGCACACACTTGTGGTTGAGTTGTCACAGTGCCAGCTACTGCCACATGGAAGACAACATTACACTAGAAATCCTGTTTTGATTTTTCCTTGTCCACTTAATTCATGGTTCTGTCCCATGAGCTTTGATTATAGTTTATTTTGAGATAAGAACTGACAAGCAGACCTGGCAGATCGATCCTACAGCACTGCGTGTACTGTAGCACACTGTTGATCAAGGACTGATTTGATAAGAGCATCAAAGTACATCAGGCACACACATACACAGACACAAGCTAAAGAAAACTTGTATTTAACTAGCTAATTTGAATAACAGTGCATAACTCCTGTCTTTACACACTGTCAAATTTTATGTGAACAATATATCACAGATAATGAGATGTCATATGATATTACTCTAAAAGTTTGGCCACAGTCCCATCACTGGCACTGCCAGGGGGCATCTGATGCAGATGAATGATAAATAAAATATTACATACTCTTACTAATCAAGGCCAAGGCCCCAAGGGTGCCTGGAGATGGAATCACAGTTGGAAGTGCTCTGTCACAGGACGAGAGGAAATTCATAATACTCCTCCAAAAAGTGTCTGTCACATCACAGATACCTTTCACAAAATCCACGCTCTTCACAATAAATAAACATTTGTAGTCCAACAAGTGCTCACTGGAAAAGCAAATAGTGTGCAGAAACATGCCAAGTAAACAAAAGCCAGTTGCAAGACACCTTACGTACTGTAGCAGACAGGCTCTCCCCATTCATAGTCAATCAATCTACAGTATGTTTACAATATATAGGTATATATTAAATCAAATCCTGTAGACAGATATCACCAAAATGCAGACGGGTTCCTTTTTGAGTCATCTCCCTCAGCTTGCTCATCATGGACAAACTGATTATGATTTATACTTATTTCCTCAAGCTTTTTTATTTTATAGCTAGTTTGTACAGCTGCTTTGCAACAATGACCATTGATAAAAGTGCTATACAAATAAAACTAATTGACTTTAATAAAAGGACAATGCTCAGCTGGGTATCATAGGCCAGAGAAAACAAGTAAGTCTTAAGTCAAGTCTTAAAGTGCGTCTGGTTAATAATCAAGTGGATATCCAGTGGAAAGGTGTTCTGCAAATTGGAAGCAGCCACAGCAAAGGACCGGATAATCCAGTGCATATACCTCTAAAAGACACTGACCAGAAGATCTTAACACTTAAATCACACTTATGCAGAGATGAAAGTTTTGTTAAACAGGTTGGGCCGAAACCCTAAAAAACAAAATGCGTTAGGAGCCAATGGAGGGAGCAGAGAATACCTAGCAAACATTTGGACGTCTGATGACCGTTGACATGACGTCCCTCTGACACGTCCCACCAAGGTTGAAAAATAGTTCCAAAATGAATGTTGAACGGACGTGTTTGACATTATCTGATGTACAACAGCTGTCATAAACACTCGTCAATCATCCAAATATTTGCTTGGAGAGTATACATTATATTGAACAACACTTAGCTAAAAGTCAGAGTAACAGCTATACCTGTTCATGCAACCCCAGACAACTGTAGACGTGTACAAACATCTCTGAATGCATTTTTAGGAAATGTTCTGTCACATATTTTTACCAATTAATGCCCCCCTACTGCGACCGTTGGGACACGGCGTCGCCTCGGACCAGTGTTTGCAGTGTTTTTATAATATCCTCCTTAATGCCATTTAAAACACGAGTTGTTACATTCTGCACCAACTGGAGACAAGAAAGCGAGATGGTTGACTAATCTCAACATAAACTGCATTAAAGTAGTCCAATCTGGAGCCAGTAAAAGTGTGTATTTCTCTCTCAAAGTCCTTACATGTAAGGAAGGACTTTACCTGGTAGACAATGTTGGATAAAGCTAGCCTCTACAACTGCATTTATCTCAGTTCTGACGTGCCATTTGTACTAATAAAAAGAAAACAGAACCTGGAGAACATGTTGGAAAGCATCCCTAGAAGTGTCCTTGTTAACACTATCGGTAAACATTATTTACTTTTCAGAGTTGACATAAAACAGACAGGAAATAGGAATGCTCCACAGCGCAACGAGTCTTGGATAGGTCAGGCCAAATATTGACTAATACACATTCCACAAAAGAAGACTAATAAAAAGTTGGTAAAAATCACAAAAACATCAAATACCTTAATGATAAGTAGGAACGTATTGAAAATGACAAATACACTTACTTAAATGCGCTCATCTCAAGTCACGCCTAGTAATGCGTTCCACAGAAAAAGACAAACCACAGAAAATATCATAAGAAGTCAGAGGAAAAAGCTATATACATATATTTTTTTTAAATCACGTTGCAACAAAACGCTCAAAAAGAACCAGAGGATGTCGGATTTATAGGTCCAAAAGAGCTGTCTTACAGGACACAGGGTGGAGAAGCAGGCTGGATTAGCCGCAGACTGTTTAGGTAGGGGACTATTTAAATAGCAAGACAGTGAAGTCTATGACAAACCATTGCATAATGCCACCCAAAGGAGAGTATTAAAAATAATGCCAATAATTACACTATTTAAAGGGTATTAAAAATGGAGATGGAGATTGGCAGCACGGCTCCTCCATGCTAGTCGACTTCCAGGTATACAGATAGTCTCTGTGGTTGATATCTGCGCGTGTTCACTTTCTATATCCCAATGTGTTTTCTAAAATGGTGCTGAAATGTTCCTTTAGTTTAATGTTCAGGGGCTATAGTAAAGATAATTTTCTTGTGACAGCAAAACAGTGTAAGGATTTTCGTATAGTAGTAAGAGGAGGCAATCAAAACATTATCTGTATCATTATCAGAATAATCATAATTTATACATGATACGTCATCTATACTCCCTCCTATTTGCACACAGGAACACAAAACACCATGTTCGAACATGTTCCTCTATCTAGATCTCATGCATGCAAAGATTTTGAGGCCCTTTTGTTCAGGCTTGTATCACTTCTTTTGCAGAGAGCTGCCTCCAGCATTACATCACACGCTCCAACAAAAAGGCATGATGGTGTGGGTTGGGTCAGGTATCATGCTGAGAGGATGGAGGTGTGAGATTGTGTCTGACCTTAGGGTTCAAGTAGAAAGGTCAGACAAAGGCTGTGTGGAATAAATGACGTAAGGATGGGAGGAAGAATGGAGGGAGGGAAGGAAGAACAAATTTTGTGTTATGCTATACTTAAAATACATGACTCAGTTTTTATAGACACCCACAAGTATGACCATTTACAGGCAAATGTTTCAGGATTAAACATTATGATGTACAACTCATCTGACAGACTACATATCATGAGTGAAATGATTGAATTCCTTTGTGTTCAGCCATGTGTTATGTTCACGAAAGCAGTTTTAGCCAAAAGACCCAAGCACAAACATAAAAAAGCAGACAATAACTCAGAATAATAGAAGTCATGTTATTAGGATTTACTCCCAGTCCCAGCTTGCTCTTTACACAGAAACGGCCAGAAGGAAACACTGCTCGCAATACAATTTAGACTTCCTGAGGGATCCACACATTTCCAACTATATAAAAAGCACCAACTTAAATATTACATAGAGACATACAGTACATACAGAATAATACATGCTGTATATTTTAACTGACGCAGCAAATTATAGACTCTCTTGATTTGAGTATTTGAGTTTCATTTTATTCACGTAACTAGCAGTTCTACATTTATTATGAGATGAAAGAATTGTGTGTTAGCATAGTCGCCTTGCACCTCCATGGTCCAGGTTGGATTCCCGGCCACGCTCGATTCCCTTCTCTGTGTGCTTGGAGTTTGCGTGTTCTCCCCATGCTTGGTGAGTTTCCTCCGGGTTTATTCCCACACTCCACAGTCATGCAGATTAGGCTAATTGGTGTTCCCAAATTGCCCATAGTGTGTGAATGAGTGTATGTGTCTGTGCCCTGTGATGGATTGGCACCCTGTCCAGGGTGCACCCCGCCTCATTGGCTCCCGCAACCCTGAATGCAGGATAAAATGGTAATGGATGATTTGTGAGAATTATGCATTTTTATCCTATAGTATTCTAAATGATTATGCCTTATTTTTGTTTAAGCATTAATATTATTTGGCATTAATACTTGGGAATCCTTATAACATTTTATAATATAGAATGTATCAAGGGCTCTACTTGGCATGTGGAGCAAGGGACTGTACTCCATAGATAGCACACTAGGTTTCATTGTAAGCTATTTGGGATACAAAAGCACTATTCTAAAGTGGAATAAGTGGAGGCATGGAAATGTTTAGAAGATTTACAAGACTGTTTACAACCTTCATGGTTTATTCTCCTCACCTTTTGGATATGTAGTACCAGGAAGAATTTAAAATCACTTTCAATTCTGTTAACCACACTGTCATTTGCCAACTGTCAGTCACCAGCTCATCGCTAGTTGCAAAATGTGTTGATGGAGCTAAATAACTGTTTAAATAAACAATCAACTCATAATCGGTTGCAAATGATTATGACAAATGCCATGCCATAAATTAGAACTGTTTTAGAACTGTTCTATAAAAGCAATATCATGCTTGAGGTCATGCTGTCATACTGAATATCAGCATGGTTGTAATGCCTTTGATAATTGCACTGTCACCTCGTGCCTGTTACTGCATTGCAGCTGTGTTGATATCCAGTAGAACTCCTCTCTGTCTTTAGGACACTGCCCCATTAAGATGACAGATCACCACTCAAGGAGGGTGAAGGTGATCACATACATCCTCCAAGACACATGTACTGAAGCCATCTGCACTTTTTGAATTGCTGCTCATGCAATATTAGGTGGAGCAGAACACAGTTAAAGAATCATGCTATTCGCCCCCTTTCTGCTTATGTGAGCTCAAAGATGTTCATTGCTAGTGTTGCTATGATTGATGTGAAATGCACGTATGCCACCCCCCCATAATAAGACTGTCTGTAGCATCACATGGGGTTTAAAGTTGCATTATCAAATGGAGTTTGTGTATTCAATCCCCGGGTGATGCTACAATCAATCTCCTCCTTAGCGCTCCCAGCTACAGATGGCTTTAACATCACATAGGTCTCAAACTCACAATCTCTGTACTATATCTTGACTCAGGGGTCAAGTATGTGTTTTTAACATGCATTCATGTCTCTCTCTCTCTCTCTCTCTCTCTCTCTCTCTCTCTCTCTCTCTCTCCCCACGTAACCTATTTGCCAATACTCCTAGTCCCCCATAAATCCTTCTACACCCAAGCTCAGGGCTGCCTTGCACCTGACATGCCATGATCAGCAGCACAAGAGCTTGGCTATCAATAGTATATGGGCACAGTGCCACCACACAGCCAAGTCATCAATCAAGTCATAATCCCCTAATGCCTGCAAGGTTAATCAGCCCCTTCCCCCTCCCTACCTCCTGTGGCCCTGATCACTCTCCAAGTGTTGTTTTTACAAAACTTTGCAAATGCTGAGTCAGCTGTCTCATTTTAACCTACTTGATAAATGGCTGATTTGGTACGGAAACTGAAAGATATCACCCGCACAACAGGGACTGGGAGTGTGACCCAGGCTGTTTCAGGTCTCTTGGCTCATATAATTTAACAGCTAAACATTTAGGGACAAGCAGAAGCTCAATCAAAATTTGACTAACCTTTCACTTTTTTTCTCCTACCACATGTCTATGGGTTAGGTATACAGCATTACTTGACCATTTATTGCTTAACAGTGTTGTGTGCTCACAAAAAATAATTAGAAATAGTTGTAAATAGGCGGAGCTATACTGTATATACTGTATGGTGCAATACATTCTCTTGTAGCTGCCGCTCTACTCTATGCTACGTACTGTATATGACTGTTATTCAAGAAGCTGGCTGTCAGGCTGGAACTTTCCACTGTACTATGAAAACCCTTTAAGAGGAATCTGAAAAACTGTCTACTATTGCAGTATATCATGTGAATATTAGCCGTGAAATCACGAAGGGCGTTTAAGTCACACCAGGACTTTCTATTGTGCAAAATAACAGAACACAATTATGAGAGTAAAGCTTCCTCTATTTCTTCATATAATCCTCTGTTACAATGCAGTTCCCATAGAAAGATGTGTCTCTTTGAGGAGTTTATAAATTTCTCTGTTGACTTTCAAGTGAGTCAGGCTTTCTACGCGCTGAATGTTCACGGGAATGAATGCAATGGGCTCCGAGCCACCTCAACTGAGATGGGCATTCATGGCTGTATGTGCTTCTTTGAAATGTTTGCACTGCTGTCTTCAGCTAAGAGTCTCGAGAGTTTGCTGGTCTAGGGCATTTAACCCAATGCCAATAGGGAGAAGCAATTGTTGCTGCACATTAATCTGGAAAAATTAGAAAACTATTTTCAAGAATTTTAGACTACACCATTGTACAGTAAGAAATTGGAAATTCACAACTGGAAAACATTTAAGACAGTTGCCAATCTTTCCAAAAGTGGACTCTCCACCACATTCACCCCAAAGTCAGACCATGAAATGCTCAGAGAAATACAAGAAAACCCCAAGAGCTATATCTCAGACCCTACAAGCTTCATAAGCATGTTAAAAGTTAGTCCATGACAGCACAGTTACTGTAGAAGAAAACTGAACAAGTTTTTTTTTTTTTTTGGAAAAGGTGCCTCAAGGAACCCTCTTTTGTCTTAAACCAACACAGAAGCCAGTCAGTCAGTCATCTTCTATACCGCTTTATCCTGTTCAGGGTCGCGGGGGGCCTGGAGCCTATCCCAGGAAGCTT
>JAOTQY010000048.1:19440402-19453549 GCA_026413445.1 Dolichallabes microphthalmus
ATCTCCACATCATTGCATTCAGTTTTTATTCACAATTTGTTTAGTGTCCCAACTTTTTTGGAATCCGGTTTGTAGTACTTTCTACCTACCAAATCTAACCGAAAGTTTTAAATAGTGATAAATTGATTACCCTTTGTACCGTATACGAGGTGGTATCAAAAAGTTTCAAGGTTATCTCTGTATGCCGTGCACTTGCTTCGCCTGATTTGATTATGGAAATGATTGCTTCTCCACTGAGAAGACGGTTGATTTTGTAGGGGTCATGCCCCTACACCCAAGATGTCACCGATAATGATCCTCGACATGAAGGACAGGTCATCCATCCCTCCATCCATCCATCCATCCATCCATCTTCAATCGCTTATCCAAAATCAAGTCATGGGGTTAGCAGTTCTAGCAGGGAACCCCAAACTTCCCTTTCCCCAACCACCTCAGCTAATCCTGACTGGGGATCCCGAGGCGTTCCCAGGCCTGTATGAAGATATAATCTCAGCCCCTAGTCCGTGGTCTGCCCCATGGGCTCCATCCAGCTGGACGTGCCAAGGGGTGTCCTGGTGACATCCTTACTAAATGCCTAAACCACCTCAACTGACTCCTTTCCACGCAAAGGAGCAGTGCCTGTACTGTGAGTTTCTCGTGGATGACTGAGCTTCTCAACCTATCTTTAAGAGAAAAGTCAGCTATCCTTCTGAGAAAACCCATTTTGTCATCTTGTATTCGTGATCTTGTCCTTTCGGTCATGACCCAGCGCTCATGATCATAGGTGAGGGTTGGAACAAAGATCGACCGGTAGATTGAGAGCTTTGCCTTTTGGCTCAACTCTCTTTTTGTCATAACAGTGCGGTAAAGGCACTGCATTACCGCCCCGCTGCTCCGATTCTCAGGAGTTCCAAATGTTCCATCACTCGTAAACAAGACCCTGAGATACTTAAACTCCTTCACTTGGGTTAACGACTCACTCCCTACCTCACTCCCTGGAGAAGTGTCTAGTCCATGACAGGTCATCAACGGTATGCTAACAGAGATCTTGGCAAAACTTTGACATGATGTTCATTCTGCTTCTTGGTCTTGGGGCTCATGGCTCATGGTTCAAATGACATGTGACACACACACACACACACACACACACATATGAATATTTAAAAAGGTTTAATTATCTCTCAACATTACAGGTGTTATACCAATCATTTATTACACTAACTGTTGGTCACCATCATGGGTGAAAATAGGTCATTATGGTTTGCGTTACTCAAAAAATTACAGAATGGCTGCCTGTCGAGCATTTTCAGCCCAAAAAAAAAATCACATCTGATAACATTGTCATCTGAAAGAGCAACACATTATTTCCTTAGTAATTGCTTCTAAGTCATTCCGAATTGCTTCTGAATTGTCTATGTTGTTTTGTTCACAGCTAACCCAAAGCTAATTTGTTTCCCCAACATCCCAAATCCCTCTCTAACCCTTGATCAAGGGTACTGCTTGGTGTGTGTATCAGTCCCTCTGTTTTACAGCACCTTCAGCTGGGCGGCACCCTCAAGCCTATGACTGCATCAAAGCTATGCTGATTTTGAATATATTTACTACGGCATGTATGATTGATTGATAGATAGATAGATAGATAGATAGATAGATAGATAGATAGATAGATAGATAGATGATAGATAGATAGATAGATAGATGGATGCACCGCAATTTTTGGTTGCAAACTGTAAACACTTCTTCACTTTGCTTATTTGAGATCTGAACATGCAACAAAAGTGTTATATGCATGCTGTTTTCTTCTGGATCTTAATAAATTATATAATAAATGCACAAGGTTACAAATTCCACAAAATGAGAAAGGCATATACAATTTTGGGTAGAAAGGGGACAGTAAGTTCACTGTATAGCCTAGAATTAACATTTCCTTTTACCATGATATGTCCACAGCAGTGTATTACTGACTTGAAACACTTGACTTATAATTATAAGTTAGTAATGCTGAAATGCATTTTCAATTGGTAATTTTGCCTTTATGTACAGTATGTATGATACTATACCTCTATCCAAAAACTTTATGGCTATTACAGAGTCATCATAGACTTTTTTTTTGTGTGTGTGTGTGTATGTGTGTGTGTGTGTTTTGCTTTAAATAAAAGAATTAAATATTCTGCTAATTACACACACAATATAGAATGTAATCGTACTGTAATATTTTACTTCTGTTTTGAACACTTACAAAATTGTGACAAGAGAATGCATGAGAGTTAATTGCTATCAGGACCATTTAAAGTGGCTAAGAAGTAATACACCAGTGCTAATTTAGGTGCTGTATCTTTTTAGGCCCTTCTGGTGAGCTTGTGGGAGGAGGTTAAGTGGCGATATGGCCTCCAGATGGGAGCTAATGGGCTGCACCTGGGCTTGTAATTCTGTGCCTGTGGGCTCAAAGCCTGACTCAGCCAAACACAAACACACACACCACAAGCTCTTCAATCTGTGGTCTGCAGTTTGGCCAGTCAGCGCAATTCTCAGGCTTTAGAGTTAGTTTGGGCCAACTGTCATTGCAGCAGATAATTGCTATTATTATTTTTTTTTAGCCTTTTTTCTTGTAAGTAAGCCATAGCATTTAAACCTGACGAATTTTGCCTGACGAAGTCCCTCTTGTGGTTCCAAAACAGCCCAAAACCATTGAGGCATGCACTCCACAAGACCTTTGAATTTGTGTTGTGGTATTTAGCACGATGATGTTGACAGAAGATTGTTTAATTCCTCTAAGTTGCAAGACAGGCCCTCCATAGGCATCACATAGTGTAGATTCTTGATCAGAATGAGATGTGGAGTATTCGAAGGCCAAGTTAATATATTTAATTCTTTGTCATCGCTGACCATTTCTGAACAATATTTTCAGTGGGAAAGGGAGCATTATCATGCAGATAAAGGGCATGGCTATTAGGTACAGTAACATCATTGAATGGAGGGGTGTACTTGGTCAGCAATTTCTGCATTAATGTAGGGTATATGTGTCAAAGTAACACTTACGCAGAGTTTTACACTGCCGCTGCTGGTTTGCCTTCTTCCCAACATGCATCCTTCTCCAAGTAAGTGATGCACACACCCCAGCAATCATCATGATTTTATTGTAGAAGAAAGCTTGTATCTTGACACAGTTTTGGAATTTTCAGTCATAGCAATATAATTGAGGGTTTTATACATTTAAGAATGATTTCTTTAGTAATATTGGAGAAAGATTTTGATATTTGCACTCAGCAGCCAAACAATACACCCCTTCTTTCAGTGCTCCTGTAGAAGCTGCAACCCCTCATTCATTTACTGTACATGAGCTGTTAAGGCAGAGACTTTAATGCCTCCCCTTACTTTCCCTGTCTTATGTGCGAGCACAAACGCCCCCTGTTGCTGATTGGCTAGAATAGTGTTGGCAGAGTCTGTGCCACCTTGTTTGTTTCCCATTGACAGAGCTGGGGCCCGTGTATAAACACCAGTATTCAACCACCAGTAGCCCACACACAGAATAGACATCTAGCGGATATTAGCTGCATTTAAGAAGTATAGTGGATTGGAAGTGCTTACTCCTCCTTTGAGCTGAAATTTGTGTATGTGTGTGTGTGTAAATAGCATGCAGGTGTAGTTATAAATGTTTCAGCAGCTTGTTAACTCTCTCTCTCTATATATATATATATATATCGGCATCTAATAAGTTAATTAAATTTCTTAATAAGTTAAGAACATATGTAAACATGGGGGGTGTTTGTGACTTTTCTTTTCTGGTTTTAAATTCCAAAAGTCTCAAATAATTTCACACAGGAAATCATACACATGCAGGATTAGTGTACTTACATCCCAGCTGTCCCACCTATTTAATGAAACAAGATTAGGCAAGCTAAGTTTGGCCCAGTCACTTCTCAAAGTTAATTTGCTGGAAGGAGGAAAGCTTTATTTTAAGAATCTGAGAATCTTTAATAAGGGCCAAATTGAGATGGCGAATGTCAAAATACCAGGTCTTGTGGTGTGTTCCCAGCTGGTGTCAGGATCACACAATGGCACATGTAGCATAAATTGGCTAAATAGGTCATGCTGGCTATGATGGATGTCAGAACACAATGCTTTGCAGGCTGTATAGCCACAAACTGGTCAGATAATGGATTTATGAGCATCAGGGGCACTTTAAGGTGGTCACCTGGTTTGAAGAATCACATTTTCTTTTGCATTATATGGACAGCTGGCAATGCATATATTGCTTACCTGGGGAAGACATGGCACCAGAAGACAGTGTGAGACTTTGACCAATGTTCTGGTGGAAAACTTTGGGTTGTAGCATTCATGTGGAAGTTACTTTAATATGTACCTACCTACCTAAACACTGTTACACACCAGGCACACTCTGTTGTAGTAACAATATTCCCTGACAGTAGTAAAAATGCAGCCTGCTACACTGCAAAAATTGCTCAAGAATGGACGAAGCTTTCTGATCCATAGAGGCCACACTTCACAACTTGCAGGATCTGCTGCTAACATCTTGGTACCAGATATCACAGCACAACATCAAAGAAGTCCATGACTCAATGGGTCTGAGCTGTTTTTGTGAGACAAGGGGGACTAACACAATACTATGAAAATGGTTTTAACGTTATGGCTGATCAGCTTATATCGTTTGGTGTTCGAAAGGTTGGTGTCCAGTGTCTTCATATATATGGTCTCCACTTAAATGTTATTCACCAAAGGCACATGACTTGGTGCTAGAGTCAACAACAGTGATCACAATTAATACAATATACAGTACAATACACAATACTCAGTAATGGGACCAGTTTCAAGTCTTTGGCAACATTTTTGAGGCAGAGTTTCTTTTCTAAGAAAAAAACAAACAAAGGAATAAATAAAATCATAAAGAAATTAATTAGAGTAGAAAAGCCAGTATTGTTCAAATGAAGTATTATCTCTCTTGCTTTAGAGTGGGTGAAGGACAAGCATGCAGCTGGACTGGGTCTGATCATGGCCACTTCAAAGGCTCATTAAAGAACAATGGGTTACCATGGTGACTTCTGCTTCAGGGAATTTTGGTCTCGAATCACATTACATTAAAAACAACAATTGAAAATAAAATGTATTTAGTCATTTGCTGCAAGACATACTGTAAGATTTGACAACAAATTAAGTCAGACATTTGAAAATGATAAACAATCGCCTAATGAGCCCACCGATGGCAGATATTTGTAGGGTTGTATGAAGCTAAAGTGATAAATATAATTTTCACAATATATTTACAGTACTTAACTCCTTTTATGTGTAAAATATTAACAATAGCATTTATTATATAATAATTTGGTTTGGTGAAACAAGATTGAATTGTTTGATCTCAATTCTAAATGTTATGGAAACCAGGCACTGCTCATCACCTGCCCAAAACAATCCCAACAGTAAAACTATAGTGGTGGCAGCACCCTACTGGGGGTGTTTTTCAGCAATAGGCATTGGGAGACTGGTAAAGCAATATCCTCAATGAAAACCTATTCCACACCACAGACTTGGCCAAAGGTTCACCTTCCAACATGATAACGATCCTAAGCACACAGCCAAGATAACACAGGAGTGGCCGATCCAAAGCTTTGACATAAACCCTATTGAACATCTCTGGAGAGACCTGAAAATGCCTGTCACCTGATGGTCCCCATCCAACCTGACTGAGCTTGAGAGGATTTGCAAAGAAGAATGGCAGAAAATCCCCCAGTCCAGGTGTGCCATGATTGTCACGTCCTACCCAAACAACTTTGTGGTTGTTATTGAAAAAAGTGAACTGAATCAGAATACTTTCTGAATGCACTATACAGTATAAATTGTGAATGTTCTGCAAATGATAGTCCAATACAGTACATCTTCCCTTGTTTACCTGGTTATGGGATGTCCAGCGTTGGTGTTTTTTTGGACATCTTTTAGAACCCAATTAATTTTTTTTTCTGTGTTCTTGCCCCTTCCTGTTTGTAAATTTAAAAATCACATCACAAGATGTTTAAAGTCAGGCAGAAACAGGTCAATAGACAGACCAACCCAATTTGACCTAGATTTAGTCATCTTCTAGGTTATTATGTAGAATTAGTCGACGCCTAGTGTTTCCTGGGTACTGATGATAAATGTCACATTTCAAAATCAGAACATCTGCTTGTAAATATAACTAGTGGCAGCTTGGAATTTTTTTGTTGAGTAGTTGTTGCTTTTTTCATCTGTTCATTATTAAACTGTGATAATTGCTCTAGTTTATAGGAGCATCAGTGATCGTGCCACAACAAACCAACAGTTTTAGCTTTATAAACTCATTCAAGGGTGTTAAAATAGGTTGTTACTTTTGACCCCTATCTGGGGAGACCCTTTTGAGGTCTCCACTGTGAAGAGTGGATCCTTCAGACGCAATGGGGCTTCGTCATAATCCCTTTAGAATCAACCACAGGCATAGTTTAATAGAAACCATTTTATTGACCACTACAGTATGTCTGAGTTGTTTAGTAAGATTTTATAATCGTGTTGTTTGTTTCTTTTTTGTGGATGTGAAATAGTTCCTGCTTGTGTTCTCATGAACTACAGCTGAACTGCATCATCAGTCATCCAAAACACTAGAGGATTTGAACGAGTCGAGTTTTAAGTAATTCACAGGAGGTGTGCACACATGGTTGTAATGACAATTTAACTGTTCAGTGGCATTCACCATGAATTAGTACACCACTAATTTACTATTCTAACCAGATGAAACCATTAGAAGTGCTGTAAAAAGTGAAAGGTTTGTGCTGACACATCAAATATTTTGCTACTCAGCATCTTACCCAGTTGATTCACAGCAGTATGGCAGACATTCTCTCTTTATACTGGTGGCGAAATGTATTGAGACAGAAGTGAAATTCACTGTTTTAATCAAATTCTCATTTTTATATGAAAAAAATATATTTTATGCAATAAACAATCAATATTAATATGACATGTTTCGGACTCATAGTTTTAGCTATTTTTGAGTAGATGTGGACACCCTGCCTTTAAAAAGCAAAAGTCCTGCCACATATTTATTCCATCCATTAACTAAACCAGCTGATTGTAATTAAGGCAACTCTTCAGTTAGATAGGCTAGAACTAATTAGTGACATCATGTGCTTTGTTCACAGGGAGAACCATAATGTGTTGCATATGTTGTAATACTTTCGGCCACCATTGTATAAGGAAATTTTCCATATTTTATATGTAAAACTCAAACTTTCACACTCTTTCGCAAATTCCTGCAAATATACAGTACTATAGTTGTTTACTCCCAAACACTTGGCGACATCTTCCTCTCAGCCTTGTCAAGAAAATAAGCAGACATTACTATGGCATATTCTGTACATTGCAAGAAAATTGATGACATTATTTTCCAGTCCATAATCCATGAAGTCTATGAAGTGTTCCAGTCCTAAAGTGATTGACCCAGAGGAAAATCTAAAGCTTACACTTACGTCCAAGCGATTTGGCTGCAATAGGATCATAGCTTGATCATAGCAATGTGCCCTTAAGGAAATCCTCTGGCCAGACTTGGGATTAGTCCTGGGGTATATGCATGCATGTGATGTCTGTAAGTCACATCAATAGTGGCAGCTCAGGAGGATAAGGGTTAAATTCCCAGTCCCACTTTTGTTCCCTTGTGCAAAGTTGGTCCAAGTGTTTCATGCAATGGCTAGCCAAGTGATCTGACCACAGACTTCTTCCAAGCTGAGACATGTGAAGTCAAGAATGCTTTAGCTGCATAACAATAATAAAGGTGTCCTTTTCATCAGGTAAGGCAAAAGCAAAAATCGGGTGGATTAATCGGCACTAAAATTAGGTCTGGTACCTGTTTCTTGATTAAGACAAACAAATTCAAGTAGGGCAAGCTTTGTGTTTTAGCCAGTGCAAATGTATTGGCATGGTTTTGATGTACCTATTAGAAATGAATTAACAATGTTTTCATAAACACCCCCACCAATATTCATACAGTGTACCTTTTGTTTCCCATAATGACACTTGATGTCAGCCAACTAAATATTTTCTACATCACAGGGAACCAGAACATTGAGAAAAGCACTAATTACAGACACCCAAGATTGGTTAGTTTTGCTTTGATCGACAAGTGAAACAGTAATGTCATCCCTACCACCCAGATATCACTGCTGACTCCTAGACCTGGATGGTTGAAACATCTGGGGCAGTGGTCAGAGGGCTAAGGCACTGAGTTACTGATCGGAAGGTTGGCGCTCCGAGCCCCAGTTCCACCACGTTACCTCTGTTGGGTCCTTGACCAAGGCCCTTAACCCTGTCTGCCCCAGGAGCGCTGCATCATGGCTGACCCTGCACTCTGACCCCAGTTATATGTGAAGTAAGAATTTCACTGTGCTGTAATGTATATGTGACAAATAAAGGCTGAACTTAACATCTTTGATCTCCTGAAAATAGTATAAATAATTTTCTGTAGAAGTCATATTAGAAGTAGTAATACTACTACTAATAATAATACCATTAAAGGAATGAAGTGCAGTACGCAGTAATGGAAAGAGGGGAGAGCAGCTGCGTGCCAAAATCCACAAGCCAGTCACGGAAGGAGTTTCAGTAAGAAAACACATCTGGTAAAATTATGTCATCTTAAACAACACTGCGTCTCCATAGTAATTGCTTATTAGTCGTTCCAAATTGCCTCTGAACCATCCGTGTTGTGTTTCAATCCCTCATTACTGCTAGTTAACGTGAGTGCAAGTTTCCTGCAACATGCTGACAAGTTCATGACTCACCTCACTGCTTTGTTGACAGGTAACGTGAGTTTCAAATCAAACTAGCTTCTAATACAAAGCTGAATCCCAAACCGAACTCTAACCCCCGTGCAAGGGCATTACATGATGTGTGGATCAAGGAATTGTACAAACTACATAGCACACTAGCTTTCCATTTAACACTATTTGGAATTCAATCCCAGGACAGTTAGGTAGCTGAGTGTACAAGACTTTAAATGCAAAGTGAATTTCAAACATCAAGCCATGTCTATTGCGGTAAAGACAAACTTCTAAAAAATGTACAGGACTGTTTCCGCCCTCATGCTTTATTCTCCTTCTCCTGTACTTTTTACCTACATACTGTAGTACTGTTAAGAACTTTACACTATTTTTACCCTTGGTGATAAATAAAGTATAGTTTCATTTAAAATGGCAGCACGGTGGCTTCGTGGTTAGCAGTGTTGCCTTGCACGTCCAGGGTCCGGGTTTGCACCTCAGGGTTTGTGTGCATGTTCTCCCCATATTTGGTGGGTTTACTCTGGATATGTCGGTTTTCTCCCACAGTCCAAAGACATGCACATTAGGCTAACTATCGTTCCCAAAATTAACATGAATTAGCATGTGTCTGTGTGTACCCTGCAATGGATTGGCACCCCATCCAGGGTGTACCCCACCTTGTGCCCTACTATAAGCATCCTGGGTGTATACAGGATAAAGCGGTATAGGCGATTCGTGAATGAGTGAGCTATTGTGTACTTTTCCATTCCACATGCCAAGCTGTAATATGATAAAGAAATTGTAGTGATATGTGATTGTCAGTACATTAAAATGACTGCCTTTGTTGTGTTTAATACACATCAAGAATGAAAACTTGGACTTAACTGTAATTCTACAACTTTCTACAACAGCCTTTTTGTGCTAATACTGTATAAATGCTCTAGGTTTTTTTTTCTTCCACTAAATGAAATGACCCTGACTGATAGTAATGGGTTGAAATAGTCAAGCAATGGCATATACATCAGGCCATTCTTCTGTTTCCACCCCTCCCAAGAAATCTACTAACTTCAAAGACATCCTCTAAGACTGTTGGTGTGCTGTCATGATACACGGCACACATGGAAGTCATTCAGGCAGTACTAAAATGGGATGGTCTTTTTGGTTCCACATGAAAGCAAATCCTGCCTATACGTGAGACAGTATGTCTTAAAAGAAACTGCAACAATTTGCTAAGACATAGTGACTTAAAAGGAATGTCAAATCTGCTGATCTTACATGTAAACAGATGTTTAAGTGTGTGGAGACTTGTTTGGTTGGTTTTACTGTCATATGTGTATGGCATCAGACTGTAGGCTTGATCTGGTATCGTATGCCCCTTATTAAATAAATTGCATTAATATGGATTAACAAGAGAAACTGATCATTCTGAAGTAGATTCCTTATATTCCTATCATTTGACTGCCTTTGGCAACATTTCACCCATTAGGTAAATTAGTTCTGATATATTTTTAATAAAAGATTTTTTAAAGCTTATCTAAAATGACAAAATCTTACTTTTAACATGTGTGCATGATGCAAGTGTCAACTCCACCTTTATAATAATAAGTTTAATTTGACACAGTAAAATGTGTGTGTGTGTGTTTTAACAAAATTGTCATAACAATCTAACATCATTATGCCTACAAAGCATGGAGATTACACCCTGGAACATGAATCAAAAAACCATAAAACCTAAATCCATACACAGATATGTGTTTTCCCACTTTAACTGTTGTTAGGGAAACCTGCAACACTCACCATGACACTAAGAACTCTCCATATTCACATTATACCCCAGAAAAAACAATAATGTAAGAAGAATTGCACTAAGAGGACATGGGAACAAAGACAGTCTGTTGTTAGTTTGCTGCATAAGACGCAGCCTGAAACGCATAAAGACATCTGCCTGGCAACAGTATTCTAATACAACAGGGAAAGGAAGAGAGGTAAAAAGGGAGGAGAATAGGAAAAAAATGTCTGTGTGTGTGTGTGTGTGTGTGTGAATGGTGGAATTAAAGAGCTACAGCTTTAATGTGTCAGGACTTGAAAGCAGTCTGCTTTTTATTGTAATGCACCTTTTAAAAAGATTCTGCTTATGGTCTTCAGTGAATTAAGAGTGGCTCTGTATATGCACAGATGTTTTCACACAGGAATGAATCAAACATCTGTGAATATGTATCCATCATTAATTTCTAAAAAATATTAATTTCTAAAATTGTAATACAGACTGTAAATGTCGCACCTATAGAACGAACGCCTGATATTTCTGTTCTGTGGCTTCAGGCCTGGTATTTGTTCCTTATAGCAAGCAACGATTGGCCAACTGCAATCTGGGAATGCTTGATACAGAAAGGCACTGGGTTTCATTTATGAATCTTTTAGTTTAATGTTTAAAGATCTTTGTAGGCCAATGAAGGTTTACATTAATATGTTAATGTACACAAACTCAGGATTTCCTGTCCAGTGTTGCAGTGCTCCAGG
Source organism: Dolichallabes microphthalmus (assembly GCA_026413445.1). NCBI lineage: Eukaryota > Metazoa > Chordata > Actinopteri > Siluriformes > Clariidae > Dolichallabes > Dolichallabes microphthalmus. The sequence goes on from JAOTQY010000048.1 coordinate 19,451,673, forward strand.
TCCATGCTCCAGTGAATGGCGTATGAATAAATTCATTCGCATCTAATTTGAAAAGGCTCGGAGTTGATAAACATGACTGTTAATTTTCTGTGATTTTTTTAAAACAATGTTTAAACACGTTCATTTCTATTTCTATAAGATATGCTTATGGAAATGAAAAGTAAGCTGGTACATATTGCAGTTTCTAAGGTGTAGTGATCATGTACACGTTACACGTCTCAACAACAAAACAAAAAAAACACCACCACCCCCCTTATATCTAAAAACTCCAATGCTTAGTAACCCTCAGAAATGTTAACACTATGACATCATGCTTCGGTGTCTAAAATGAGGAATCCTGGGACCGGGCTGAGTCACTTCCCTTCGTATGAAACTTGCTCTCAGTTTGGACGTCAGATCTCCCCTACCACCCAACCCCAATGACGACCAGCTCATGAACCAACAGAGAGAGAAGGAGAGAAATTGGATGAACAATAAAGCAATGCAGAACACATGAAAAGGAGAGATTATTTTTCCAAATATTTGTTTACAAAGAATATATTCCTCCTTGGGAATCTTTGAAAGTGTGTTCATTTTGGACAGCTGCAGCATGTCTTTTTGTGGTCAGGGCCAGGAACCTAGAGATTACAGATATTACTGTGGTTGTGGGATAGAGATGAAAAAATGAAAAACCAAAACGTGTGCCTCATTACATTGTAAATATTATAATTTTGGCCTTTGGCCTAGATGTGACTTTTTTTTTTTTTTAGGGAAAGTTTAATTATTGAATTATTTTGCCTGTATTTGCTGCATTTCTTTTCAGTTTGACTGCAAAAAAACCTGCCTTGTCAGCGATTTGTGAAACTTGCACTAATCCAATATAAATGTTTTGATTTGGAGTGTAAAGTTCATCTTCTACATATATGACCATATTTATCCAAAAGTTAAAAACTAGTAATTTAACAGACCATAAAGCAATCACTGATCGTTTTCCTGGGTAGATTTCTGGACTGATTATATATTACTGATTCATACTGATGGGTCCAAATATGATGGAAATGATTCAATTTTACATTATTCTACACTTTAATACAATGTTTTATAAAGTATATTATTAGCAATAAACTGACTGTAAACTACAATAATTAAAAAAAACTCTGTAGTATTTGGTACAGTATGTCCCCATTTTGTTTCAATGTCAAGACAAGAAGGACTCATGATGTTTACACTGCTTAAACCAATATATAAAAACAGTCTCTGACCAGCCTGAGGCATTGCATCCCAGAAGTCGACCTAGTATTTTGTATTGTACCCCGCCCCACACTTGTCTTCGATTATCTTGCATATACACATAAAAAGTTGGTGGCATTCATTACACTCTACAAATTGAATAGAATTAAATAAAACCACCTATTCATTAGGGTGTAATAATACACTGCAGGCCATACAAGAAAAAACCTAAATCTTTCCTTACATCGTTCAATAGAATTTTAAGAAAATTTGGGTGTCTTGTGTATCCAGATTGGGTTTTAGATGTCGAGCTCATACAGTAAGTGAAACTAATGAACAATTTAAGATTAGGCAATACGCACATTACCAGCAGTATTCCTTCCTGTTGCACTTTAGCAAATATTTATGATCATTGCCACGGAAAAATATAAAAAACAAGACGTTTATAAGCATTTCATTATATATATATATACTCGGCGGCACGGTGGTGTAGTGGTTAGCACTGTCGCCTTGCACCGCCAGGGTCCGGGTTCGATTCCCGTAGCAGGCTCGATTCCCGTCTCTGTGTGCATGGAGTTTGCATGTTCTCCCTGTTGGTGGGTTTCCTCCGGGTACTCCGGTTTCCTCCCACAGTCCAAAGACATGTAGGTTAGGTTAATTGACATTCA
>JAOTQY010000048.1:19473202-19485326 GCA_026413445.1 Dolichallabes microphthalmus
ATCGAGTACTCGTTTTTTAAACCTCCGATTACTCGAAATGAAATATGAACAAAAATGCCCATCCCTAATTTATATATATATATATAAAAAAGTCGCTCTGAATTTCATTGAAGGACATCCCACCTTCCTCTACATTTACAGCACTTTACTCCTATATATACCCCTACATGTGCAATGGTACAGTATATGGCCATTTTGTTACCAAGAACTTGATCAAAGTGTGAAATCTGGTTTAGAAAAGGTTTTAGATTTTTAGGCAGACTGAGTAGATTTACCACAGTGTTTCACAAATTGGCTCCTTACCTACTGTAACAAGTTCTCATAAAGGTTGGGAGAAAAAAAAACTAAATAAAACCATTTTCACATTATTTTGATGAAGTAGCAGTGTCACACTTTATTACTGGTAGAAAAACTAAATGTGTGTAATTTCTGGATGTTTTCCTAATGTGTTTCCCAGGTGTAAAAATGTGTGTATGCACTCCTTCTGGCAGGAGAATTCAATCACATTTAAACTGTTGTTTTGGTGTAAATTTAATCAAATGTTTAGTAAATCCAAGTCTTTATAAATTAAGAAGGGGCAACCAATCATTTGCCTTTCTTTAGAAAAGTACGTTCTTAGTCTAAAACTGCTGACTAAGGTTTTAATAATAGCTGGTAATGACTGGAAGCTTAGCTTTTTAGAGATACAGTATACAGGAAACAAAAAACATCTAATTGATCTCCTAAATACTGTTGATTGATGTGCATACTGTACATACAAGTGCTGGTTGCTTGTCAGACTGTGCATAAAAAAAAAAATCAACAAATTAAATCACAAGAGATTAATCACTCTCATCCCACCCATCACTTAACATTCTTTCCTTGCATTTCCTTGCAAGTACCTGGCTGCTCAACTCCACAATCTACAGTCTGTATTTACTTCCACACATTTTTCCTTTATATTTTTATATAATGTGTCTGACAGGTGATCATCAGGGTGGCAAAACTGTAAACAATCATCAAATGGAGGAAATTTTTTAACACTAATTTCATTCCTGATACATGTTGTACATTTGTAGGGTTGTGCTAATAGCCACATCAGTCACATTTGTTTGAGCATAGATTATTCAAGCAAATGCATTAACAATAATCTAATAACCCAAGCTACAGCACGAGCCTTGGATGATGTGAGCCAGAATCTCTGAATACTAAGAAGGAGAGGTGATATGTTCTTTACCTAATGAGACAGAGAAATGGAACTCATTTGCCCAGTTTAAAGCATTGCAGTTGTTTTCTGTTTTAACATATGGCTTGGCTCATATGCAGGGAGTTTCTAGGTTAATCTCCTCACGCTTAGCTTTAAAATGATGTCGGATGTTTTAGATTACTGGGGAAGTATAGACATGTAGGCGGACTGCTACAAACATCAGAGAAGAATCAGACGCAACCCACTTCCTCTGTTGCACCAGTTCTCCTGGCTCTGCAGGCTTATAGAAGTGTCTTTAAATACAGGCATGTTTCACCTTGGCTGGAGACCGTAAGAATCCTCTCCATCACTCACTCAAAGATCAGACCACATCAAACAGGGGGAAGGAGAAGAGATGCAAAGTGCTGGATGCAAAGTCTGGGAGAGGAAAGCTCTATGTGAGAGCAGAGAGCAAAATTAGTGGGCGGTGTGGATATGAAATGGATGAGGTGTTAGAAGAGAGGAGGGATAGGCAAGATGGTGGGGCAAACAAGCTCAAAGAGCAGCTGGCGCCATTTGCAAATTTTTCAAAGAATTTTCTATATTGTTTTAACTTTTTCTGGTGCTTTCCTCTTGTTCTCTCTCTCTCTCTCTCTCTCTCTCTTGCTCATTCTTTGTCACTTTCCCTCTTTGCGTATCTTTTGTCTTTTCTTTTTGTCCATGCTTATTCAGAACCCGCATGTATGAAAAGAACCTGCCTGCCTGTGTCATGCAACACCATAATTAGTCCATCCTGACAGCACTTATCTTAGGCTGAATGGGTGACGCAGTCGCCCTGTGGAACAGCAAGATGGGTGGGGGTATTGTGGACAACACGGAGCAGGCTCCATCTGAAGCATCACTGAATCACGATGCCCTTGGCTTGGGCACTGCCCAGTGACTCAGACCCAGCAGGGAGAGAGGAAAGCCAGCCATGCATACAGACCTCTGTTATTGCTTAACGAGCTCAAGCTGTTGGGGGTCTACAACCCATGTCTAAAGTTTCACCCACCTCATTAGGCAGAGATTAATCTTGGCCAGTAATGAGAAAGTCCTGGAAGCAGAATACTGCAGAACCTTTATCTGAGTAGGCGAAAGTTGAGGGAATACAGATAAACAGAAATCTAAGAAGAGCTCAGAGAGCGAGAGTTCGAGGGGAGGGGGATCAAGGTGACTCAGGGTCATGTGGCAACTGTGTGTACCCCGCTCTATTTTTATTCCATACCCCAGCTTCATTTACTACAGAAGATAAATGAGAATGACTGACATCATTGTGTATCCTATCTCATTTATTTTACAAATGTTTCCTTACAGCATACAAAATGTATGAACCCGAGTTTCCAAGTCCTTTTTTTGGACACTACATTGGTCACCAGAGGCTATTCAAGCTGATCATTGTAACACTTAATTAACCTCTTTCGTGCAGTTACTGACACTTAGCTAATGAGGTCAGTGAGTGCATTTGATGAGGAGCCAAGAATAGTGCCTATTATTGTCTCTAGTTTGTTGTCATACAAATACATTCGAAGAAGCCAGAATGCCAGGAACAAATACTACCAGGTTCGCAGAGGTTTTGTGGGTTTTTAAATATTGCAAATGTGCAAATCTGCAAAATTTAAAAGAGAACAAATTTAGTGCAATTTTCCTTTCCTGTGCAATTTTAATTTGCTATACAGTATGTCAATAATATCAAAAACATGATTTGTTTTATAGCCCGTGCATCCAAACATCACAAAATACATTCTTTTTATTTAAACAGGAAGCAGCATGTTTCAGTATTTCTTTCTGTTGCTTTTGGCTTCAGTGACACACGTTAAATATAGTGTGTTATAACCTAAGGGAGTGACTGGATGATGTAAGATTAAAATTTAGCCTAGTCAATTGAAATACCACCAGTACCAATTAGTTGCAGACTTTTATGGTGTCAGTAATACAGGATTATTAAATGTTTTCCACAAAAATATTTGTAAATAGTAGGATAATTCATCAAACAATAACACAACCATAATGCATACTGTATAAACAGCATGCTAGCAGTAAGGTTTTGCATATCTTACGCTATGCTTTGTTGCACATTTTAATAGGCATCTTATCACTTTTATACTGTATTACTTCCATCACAGGAAATGGTCCGCCGCAGCAGACCGTTCAGTCCACACATAACTTGGCATAGGTTTCACACCAGATGCCCTTCGTGAAACTATCCATTTTATCCGGGCTTGTGGCTGGCCCTGCATCCAGTGGCTGGAGTTTGGGCTGGGAATTAAACCCAGGTCTTCCGCATGGCAAGTGAGAAACCTACTGTACCATTGAGCCTCCAGTTCCCTAGTGTGTTAATACATGGTGTCTAAAAATAATGATCATAGGTCATATTGTCTAGATACCAGACTTTTGGATGGTAAATGTTATAAACGGTTTTAAATAAAACCTTTAAAAGATTTAAAATCTGTCATACAAAGTTAAATATTTTATTTCTTTTGTAAGATTATTAAACCTTCCCAAAACTCCACAGTTGGTTTTCAGAATAAACATCTGAAGCAGCCTTTAAATTTTATTTGGCTAAAGAATAAAGCATTCACTTAGTTCGAATTATGCTGTTCTACAGTATAAGCACCTTCAGGATCCAGAAAATCTGAATCATGCTAACATCAGTCACTCAGTCATCAGTTGCTCAGATTTGAATAATGATCCTATAAAATCTGAGTCTTTCATTCTGTCTTGAGTCAGTGTTCCTAAGGTATGCGTCACTGGGAATTACCCAACACTAATTTAACAGACACGGGGGTTATTGTGGTGTTACAATACTAAACGTGAAAAACAAAACGGACTGTGCATATGAGTAACTTTGTGTTACTATTTCGAATCCATTCACTAAAGACAGCACTTTCATTATACTTTTACTTTCAATTATTCAATGCTTTTCTGATCTATTGACTTGCAAAGGTATTCCTCTTTCAAGTCTTTTTTTTATATCAGTGATTCCTATTTATTACTGCTATTGTACTTTCTCTATCACTGATGATAATGGGTTATAAATGTATCAGTGAAGTATCCATAAATAAGTTAACATGAATGCAAATGAAACTGAAGGCACATTTTGACAAATGCAATCACTTGGGTCATGGAATGTCTGGAGCGTTTCCCAGGAGACTCTGTGTGCTATGTGGGGTAAACCCTGGACAATCCATCGCAGTGCACAAGCACGCATACACTCACACTACGGGGAATTTGGGAAACACCATATAGTCTAATCTGCATGTCTTTGAACTGTGGGTGGAAACTCACCAAGCGCAGGGTGAACATGTAAACTTCATGCACATAGGTGGGAGTCAAACTCAAGGCCACATTGTTAACCACTATGACACTATGCCATGCTCACCTGGTATAGCCTTTAATAAGATACTGTGTTAATCTACATGGATCAGATCATATATGATTTTGTGCATACAGTATTTATTCATGATAAAAAAGGAAACTGTTGTTCTTGGCTTAAAAAAGGAAAAGAAAAAATATATACTTATGCCTAGTTAACAGAAAATAAGACGATGTGAAGAACAAAAAAATATAGCTTTATTTTAATGTTGTTGTTTTTTTTTTTCTTTAAAAAAAAGGCAGATGCTCTGAGAAAGTAGTGGCAGATGTCAGAGTGCACAGGAAGGTTAGGAAGCAGTGGCTTCAGAAGCAGAATCCAGATTTTGATCTGGTGTAAAAGGGCCAAGTGAGCAGGGTTGGGTGTTTTCAGAGTGACGGTGTAATTTCCAGCAGCACTGTGGCCTTGTGAAGCAGTGTCTGAATCTGGCAGGGGCCACACATGCAGCACAGTGAAAAGGCTGTTAATGTGGGAGACGGCTTTGGACCTGTTCACAAGGTGACTAGCCAAACCACCCCAAGCATGCTGGCTCCCGCTGGTGTCATGCCACCAGCCACTGACATTGTCAACATCATTACTGTCAGCTGCAATAAAGGCTTGGTGCTTTTACAAGTCACCCTGCTACCACCCACTGTATCCTCTTTCTCTCTTTTTCTGTCTTGTACTTTGCTATTTTTTATTTTTTTTGCATAAATTTTTTTTTGCTTCACCGTGGGAATGGGGACTTGAATGTAATAAACAAAAGTTCATGGCCGATGTTGCTATGACATTCTTCGTTTGTCAACAAAACCCAGAGGTAAATGGCGCACTGTACCCATAAACATCCTGTCCTATGGTAGAGTACAAGCGAGAGAGAGAGATGTGGGGTGGCTGCCAACTTGAGGTAACAGCTCAGCATGTATTCACTCCACTGCCATGAACTAAGGTGTAGGTTGTGTTGCCATCTTTAGCTCGCAGGTGTTTACATCTACTTTGGATGACCTTATAAACATTTGACTTCATTTTCCAAAAAAACTATAGTTTTTCCCTAGAGGACCATATACCATATGTAGGGTTTAATTTTCAAGAAATCAAAAAGAAAGCATAATGCCTTATTTTGAAAAAAAAAAAAAAGCTGTACAGTATATTCTGCTGTCAGCACAAGCAAAATACAGGCATATGATTGCTGATGAAGTCTGCTTTTACTGTGAGTCAATGCATCACAGACAAAAGATCAATTAATATATAAATCAACTATTAAACAACTACAAAACAACAACTATCTAAACAGCACTTACAAAGCATTATTATCCAGATGTTCCTGCAGAGACTGTCAGTTTATCAGTACTTTTTTTTTTTGTGCAATTTTCTGGTAGATTCTGCCACATGGCATGATTGTAAGAGTTAGCAGTTTCATCTAGATTACAAATGACACTTTAATATCTTAAATGACTGACGCTTGAATTAATTTAAAGTGATCTTGATTTTACATAAAAAATATTTAGCAGATTAGCACTGTCGCCTTGAACTTTCAAGGTCCAGGTTCAATTCCTGCCTCAGGGTCTGCGTGCATGGTGTTGGCATGTTCTCCTTCTGCTTGGTGGGTTTCCTTTGGTTGCTTCACTTTCTCCCACAATCCTAAAACATGAAGATTAGTCTATTTGGCATCCCCAAATTGCCCGTAGTGTGTGAATGAGCATGGGAGTGTGTGCTCTGCGATGGATTGGCACCCCGTCCTGCGTGTACCCCACCTCATGCCTATAGTCTCCTGAGACAGGCTTCAGGCCCCACGCAACCCCATATACTGTACTGATGAGTGAATGAGAAAATGCTGTTTGCATTATTATTCAACCCTATGTACTTTGGAAGCATTATGTTTGCACAGATGAAAAATATTACTATAACAAGGAAATAATCCTGTATAATTCCCTTCATTCAGCTACCATCTAGACTGTGAATCTGAAGGAAAGCTAAGAACAAAGAGCATTCTAACCTCAGATTTCCACCGGGAGCAGATCTATGACGTCTATGGTTTTCTTTCGTCTACTTTATGCCCCACCGGAAGCTCTTCAGTGACGGAGTGGCTTGTCTTAACAATTGGGCTGCTTTCCATTCCATGTGTCCATAAACGGTTACCTCCTTCTCCCTGTTTCCTGTTCAGGGAATGTTGATTAAGAGGCCTTCCCTTGACAAAATTCCTCCACTCAAAATAATGTATCTGCTACTACTATAAGAGTGTCACACTACCATTAAAAAACAGTATTTAATGTAAATGTATTGAACTAGTAAATACGTGTGATTTGGTTAATTTACAGAGAAAGAGATGTGGGTACTTCTTTACTGAACATCTGGTGGAAACACAAACATTGAGTAGCAGCCAACTGGAATATGACATCACTGCTCCGGGTGGAAATAGGGGGTAAGATTAAAGAAAAGGATTTAATTGTTAACAAGATTGAAAAGCTCCAGAGGTGAAAAATTCAGCTGTTTAAGTTGAACCTTTATATTTTCTAAAGTGAACAGTCCACATGATATGCAATGTCACAAGAAACTATACAGTATGGGCATTGGACTTAAAATGAGGTACCTTCATTCTAATTTGAGCAAGTCGAATACAGAACTGTGCAAAAGTCTTGAGCTACTCCTCATTTCTTCAGGTTAAGTTCCACAGTCTTGAGGAATATTTTTCCAGGCAGTCACTGAGGCAAGACACTGGAGACTTCTTGGATGCTGGATGATGGTTGTGGCCTTGAAGCATGTCGGAATGGTTGTTGGAGATTTTGAAAGTGTCAGTGAGGACACATCCCCTGAGCACTCTGCCAGGAATATTGTCTGGTTAACTGCCTTCTGTAGGTTGAGTTGCATAGAGTTTTCCCACACATCAATTGTGGTAAGACTCAGTACCTGGTTGATGTTGGTCTTCCTTGCCGCCATGCTTTGAACTAAGCAAAATTGTTGTTCAGCTCATCTGGAAAGGACCACTGCCACAGGTAGTGTTGTCCTGTAGTTGGTGATGGCCTGGATGCCTGGATTTGTTGGAAGTTCCTGTGGATTCTCTGGGAATGTGCAAACTTTGCCTCTCCGATGGCTTGGGACAGTTCTTTAGGCTGTTGTGTGACCTTTTAAGGCAGTGGCTTGAGTCTTTAGCAACACACACACACACACCTCTGGACTCTTCCATAAGAGGATACAGCATCAATGATTAACTGGCACTGCCTCTAAGACGGTTACTACACATTGCAGGCATTGACCATGGATGAGTCCAGAGGTGGCTTTTTAAAATAAAGCCAGCATTTGTTGCAGCCTCCATGAAAAATTTCCCACGCAGTCTGGAGCAGCGAGCATTTTTGGCTAGGTTTTCTCCTGACTCAGAACCAGTTTGAAGTGTCTGCCGAGTGGTGTGCATTCTAGTCAAAGCGTAACAGAGATATGGTCGTCGTAGCCAAAGTCGGGAGGGGTATGAACTAGAAATGTTTGTGTAAACAACATCTAGTGCTTTTGCTCCTCTCTTAGTGTCAGTGGAATTTAGTGAGCACTGATTTAAGATTTTCATGGTTAAAATCTCAGATAACAATAAACAGGTCATCACAGTGTGTGTTCTGCAGTTTGCTTATGACTTGATGCAGTTCACCGAGTGCATTCTTACCATAAGGTACTGTGCCACCATCTGTTGATGCATTGTCTATACCATTTAACCTGTGCAGGGTCACAGGAGGGCCTGGTTGCCTATCAAAGGGAACTTGGAGAACAAGCACACACAGCCTAATCATACACTATAGGCAATTTGGAAATGGCAATCATACACACATATGAAACATATAAAGAGATATAAATGATTTCAAAAGCTAAAAGGAAACCATATTTACTCCATATGTGTTTAAAAGCAGAGTGAAGGAGACCTAACACTCTCTGAGTTAAAAATGTACACCCAGTTTGGCAGCTCGTTAAACCGCTGCAATAAAGCTTGGGCTAAACCAAACAACAGCTGAAAACAGAAAAAAAATATGATTAACATAGCCCACTGCTTGAATCTGTTTCAAATAAGATGAAAAAATAAATTGCAGTAGGAGCTAGAACTGTGAATGGGAATCAAAGTATTTATATCTTCATGAATTAAGGCCAATCTCAAAAAAAATTCTGACATGGTCATGTATGATCTAGCCTATATTCTTTTTCAATTTTAATATAAAAATCTATGTCAGGCATTATGGATCTCCTAAAAGAGTCAGGGTGTTGGTCACGTGGATGATTTAGTCGCTAAAAGTTATATATCTAAAAAAAAAAAAAGTGGATAACAAGCTTGATGTGCATGACTAACAGAGCTAAGGATGTTCACCTGCTTTTCATTTACTACTTTTCATCCCAGGCTCGCCAGCAAAGAACAGGACCAGCAACATCTGGCGATTAAAAAAAAAATTAACAAAGGAAAGAAAATAAACACGGGAAAAAAGTGATTATGGACAAATAATTCTGTTGTCCCAAAAGGCTGGAACTGGTTTGCCAACACGCGCACATGATCACAGAGTGTGCATGCGTGGACACACACACACACACACACACACACACACACACACACCTTGTGAGGTTCTTCCACTAACATAACTGTACATGCATATAATTAATGCTATGTCTTTACCTAATAGTAAAGTTAACTTCAATACCAATACTTAATACCAAAAGGACACCTTGTGGCTTTTTCATTTTCATAGTAAAAGCTGCATCTTCTTCAAAGAGACAGCCAAATATCCTCACAAAAACCAAACTGATATTCATACGCTTGTGGAGACCATCAGATCCCTAACAGCATATAAAAACCTGCCCACAAACACATAAACTCTAGATGCATTAACAGACAATATTAACACCACAGACAAGTCTGTTCTCTTTTTATTTTCATTAGCAAGATCATAACTACAGTAGAGTAGAATAAAGTGATAATATATTTAAACAATCCTCTCCATATTGACAGTCAATGTTATTCATGTTTTAAAAAAATGAAGGTCTTTTAAGCTCTATGTAATGCAATGCTGCTCCTTTCAAGCAAATATGAAAGCTTTACTGCCCTGAATTAGACAGGGTGGGATAGCTTGTCTGAGTAGGATTCATAACACCCTTCTGACTACAGCGATTCCAGACAGCAGTCAGCAGATCTGTTACAAGCACAACTCAATACTGCAGCTAACCTTCACTCTACCATTACCATTGAGACAAAAAAAAAGCCTTTCAATTTTTGTTTTGTAAAGTATTTAATCAGTATTTTGGATAGTTTTGCATAGTGGACAGTACAACATTATTTACAGGTCAAATTAAATGATTGCAGATTGTGATGATCACTCATGTACAGGGTACATAAACTTAAGTGGAAGAAATAGTTGTGAATTTATTGCAAAGAGAGAGAGAGAGAGAGAGAGAGAGAGAGAGAGCAGCAAAGAAATAAAAATACATATTTTCAGCTTTCTGGATCAAGATCAGGCATGTGGCTGACATGGGATCCTGACGCCAGCCTGGTGAAGGCTGCACCCTGCAATAAAATCCAACCCGACATCTATTCTCTAGGAACAGAGGGAGAGCAAATTTCCTGAAAAGTGCCTCTGTAGCTCTAACAGAGCCCCATCTCTGTCAGACTCCTGTAACGTGGCCAACGGGAGAGAAATCACTTTTGATGGACCCCAGCTCAGGCATGCACAAGCTGATTCTGTTCACCGCTGTCAAGCTCTAGCATTAACTAAACCCTTAGAGGTAGATGGTGGAAGTGGGCAAAGTGGTGTGGTCGGACAAAGTGAATAACCTCTGAGAATCATCTTCCAAAGACTACCAGCGGAATGCCCTCTGTGGCCGGTGCAGCATTTCCGAAATGTTTCCTCTGACCAAAAGCAGCTTGCCGGAATTCTTGAACACATGTTTTACTGTTCATTGCTGCAGTTCCCAAGGAATAATACCAAATATTTGAAAGAGGTTCAAATAAATGAAATTAAAAATAGGTACACGAGGGAAGCAGTGTCTGCAGCACCTGTCCTGTAAAACATTTGGTTTTACATAGAGAAACAGATAGTTTTAAACATTCACAAACTACAGAATATGTGATGCTATAAGTAGTCTTGTGGGCTGAAGCTAAATTATATACATTTTCTACATTAGTGAATTACTGAGGATTGTGATTTATTGGTTTGCAGTTCTTACAACAAACACGTTATTAGAGGCCATCATACAAGATAAACAAACCATACTGTACAGTAAATCCATTATTTGTCCTACAAGTCAAATGAAAGCTCTTATTTATTTGGCCACATTTTGGTTGCCCAAAAACTCACTTACTCATCATTTATACCACTTTGTCCTGTGTACAGGGTCAAGGGGGCCTGGAGCTTATCCCAGGAGACTTAGGGCACAAGGCGGGGGACATTAGCCTAATGTCTTTGGACTGTTGGAGATACCTTAGTACTCGGAGGAAACCCACCAAGCATGGGGAGCACATGCGAACTTCATGCACACAGAGGCGGAAATCGAACCAGGCCAGGATTTGAATCCTGACCCTTGATGTGCAAGGGCACATCGCTAACCACTAAGCAACCGTGCTATTTCATTAAGCTAAAAAAAGGTAGTTGTTAATGCAATATACACTGATCAGCCATAATATTAAAACCCAAAACATTAAGCCCATATTGTGTGGACGTTAGATCTTTGGGGTGCTACGGGGTGAGACCTCCATGGATTGGGCATGTTTGTCTGTCGCATTCCACTGATGCTTGGTCAGATTGAGATCTGGGGAATTTGGAGGCCAGATCAACAACCTTGAACTCTTTGCTTGCAAAGCCCCATATGTGGCAGGCTGTGATGCACTGGATGTTCTGATACTTATATTATATATCGTGGCCAGAATTGATTTTTTTTCCAGCAATTTGTGCTCCATTAGTTTCTCTGGGGGTTCAGCCTGGACGTGCTGGCCATTAGTTTCCACAGGCATAGATGAGCCTTTAGTGTTTGTGCTGCCGTCACCAGTTTAAAGGTATTTAATTAATTAATTAGTTCAAAGTTGAACTGATTTTATTCAGTTCAACTTTGTGGTGGTGTTAGTGTAGTGGCTGTTCAGCAGTGTTGGGTGTAATGCATTACAAATTACTTTTTTGATGTAACGAGTAATCTAACGCGTTAGGTCCGCCATTTACAGTAAGTACTCAGTTATTTAGTTATATTTTCAAAAATGTTATACCCTTATCTCACCTCTGCAATTTGAGGAGCAGTGTTAGGCACAGTAAGCTGCCGCAAGTGACCGTCTGACGTTCTGCGAAGACCGACGCGTGGAATGATGGAAACGTAATCACAGCGCCAGAACTCACCGTGGATCATGATGAACCTACTATCATGACGTACTTACGGCCACCGCGCAGGTGAGAGAGGGGTATCAGTAGTTACAGTTTTTTTTTTATTGGTTTGGCGCAGTTTTCACAAGCAATTGGTACATTTTCAAAACTCTTAGTACTTATATCACAACAGATCATCAAAAGTGCACTTTTTTCAAACATTTCAGCATATTTTCAATTGTGTTAGTACAATACACATAATCACAAAAT
>JAOTQY010000048.1:19523333-19537394 GCA_026413445.1 Dolichallabes microphthalmus
TAATGCATTTTTTGGACGCCTTCAGCATTCCTTTACAATGTAGAAAGAAAGAAATATCAGGAACCATCATGGAGTTAACTTTTGAACGGTAGTGTGTATATATATATATATATACACTGTACATTAGATAAACACAAGAAACACAAACACTTCCAAGTAACAGTGTACTTTAATGTAGCTGAGTTTGGTTGCTTTTTAATATGTATTTTTTTTTGTCTCGCAAAAACAATTAAGCCATACAATATAATGCAAATAACACAAGGGTCTGTACAGCAATAGTAGCACATTCACACATTCTATGCCAAGAGCTATAATAGCTGAGCACATGAAGTTAAGCAACATTGTTGACTTTAATACAGAAATATGGGTGAGGGATCTTTTAGGTTTTTTTTCTTTTATTTATTCATTTCTTTAAAGGGCATTACGATCGAAATTTTTAATCATATTGTCAGCTACACAATAAATAGTAAGTAAACAGTTCTAAGCCTACTGGTCAAGTGAAATTCGTAATAAGACAAGCAATGCGTACAAGCATGTGTTTTATAATGTGCACTTTACTATTCATACTGCTTGAATGCTGAAGGAAGACTTGCAAAGATCTCTACAACACATTTAATAGTTTTCTTGGTGCTCTTTTGCCAGCTCGTAAATGTTAAGTGCTTTGCATTATTGTTGTTTTTGGAGTAGTTCCTTAAGGCTAAAGAAATGTGGCCTGAGCAGCCGAATGCATTTTCGTGCTAAAGCCAGGGAGTGGAAGCTCCTCCTCACCTAAAACAATGAGCCGCACTTCAGCACATCAGTCAACTGGAGCGTGATCAATACTCAAACGCAAAATGCATACAAAAGTGAGATAAAATCTTTGGCAAAATAAAATATTTACACACTCAAAGAAACAGATTATACTGTAGTTATTACTTTTTTGCTTTAAACACCCCTGTAATGATGGACACGATGGGATTTAAATGGTAAAGTTGGCATAAGAAACACGATAACACCCGTTTGACCTAATTTGTTTTTTTTTTCTTCTTCTTCTTAAATTACAGTTAAAACACTGCAGTAATTCCCCAAATAATTAGGAGGCTCCGAAATGTGAGGAAACGAGAAAAGATGCAACACATGACTACGCCTCATGATGGCACTGTGGATATTTTCCGGTTAAGGACAACATTTTTTGCTCTGTGTTTTTTTTTTTTTTTTTTCGGATAGTCTGCGACGGATAGGGAAAATGAATAAATTTTAATAGGAAGATGTGTTAGCAGAGCAAGTGAACTCTCTCTCTATATATATATGATGGAAAACACTTGCACTTTGTGTACATTTCTTCTTATACGTGAAGCGTGGTTAAAAGCGTAGGATCTCAGCTTTTTGCAAAACGTGTACATCCTTCTCCCCTCTACAAAAACAGTGTCAGCTCCTAAATAAAAGCTCAAAATAAATCAAGGCAGTGAAAAAAAAAAAAAAATCCAAAACACAATACGTTTTCAATACATACACTTTACATCATTCATAACTAAAGACGTCTCAAAACCGCCTGATTTTGATATCTTAGCCAAAATATTTTTTTTTGTTTTGTTTTCATTCATTCTTTTTTTTTTTTTATCTTTGTGTAGACTATACAATATATGCAAGTATATGAGTTAACATAGATCATGTAGCAAAATAATAAATATTCATTTAAGTCATCTTTAGACATACTGTTTTTTTTGTTTTTGTTTTTTAAGATACATTTAGCTTACTTTGGGGTGTGATGTCTGTGTAAAGGTGTGTGTGTGTGTATGTGTGTGTGTGTGTGTTAAGAAAGACCTATGGATACTTTAGGCACTAAAATCCAATTCTGTCCCAGATGCACTACACTGACTGCTTAGGGTACAGCGATGAAAAAACTGGTCGCTCTCGGGAAATGTGTGATCAGAAGACAAGGGAAGAGAGCGCAGACAGAGAGAAATAAAGAGCAAGAGAGAAGAAGAGCGAAACAGCGAGGATACTGGTGAGCACAACATCGTCAGACCAACCAAGGTGACAAGACTGATGTATAATCTTTGAATGTTCTACAATGCTGAAGGCTGAAAGAAGAAACCTTTATGGGTAACAGGAAAAAAAAAAGTACAAGGGAAAAGTGGAATCTGGCCCAGGGTTTTTTTTCTTTTCTTTTCCGTTTGTTTGTTCTTTTATGTACTGTATATGGTAAGCCGTTCTTAATCCAACATGCTCCATGCGAGCCAGTGCAGCCCGGACATAAGAGATAACATGCGCCATATTTTGGATTTCTAACCAGAGAATACGGATGTCATTTTCACAGAAAGCAAAAGAATATTGATATTTATGTATTGACAGGAACCTATAATCCTCTGAACAAGCAGTCTTATTTTACAAACAAAAAGTCCACGTATATCTTGACAGCTGTCTCATCTTTGGTATGGTAATTCAAAAGCTTGATATCAGTCTCATCAACCTTTTTTTTCCCTTTTTATTATAAAAAAACCCACAACTTTTAGACATCCATCCCTCCTTTCTAAAGTTAACCCTGCACAGAGATGAATTCCACACCTCTCCTCTTCCTCACCACACGCCTCCGCCTCCTCCTCCTCCTCTTCCCTGCACTTCCTCTGTCCCCATCTGAGCTCAACTCCCAAATCCATCGGTTCACACTTTCCGATACACACACGCACGCACACATGCAAGCTCACACTGACACCTGGACCTACACTTCAATATTCACCCAATCATTACCACACACACACAGACACACAGTGAAAGATTTGAATACATCAGAATGAAACTGCAGGGGAAATCAGTCCTCTGGGGCAGGAAAAAAAAAAAAAAGCTGAATTTCCCAGAGTAGCTCATCGCTTTTGTGAGCCAATCATCACTTTGGAGACAAAATTGACGATGGCGGTGGCCGGTTGGTCGGGATCCAACTCAGCGAACAGATGACTGACGTTGTCTGTTGTGCTTCCCTGCTTCCTGGCCACGAAACCGAAAAACCTGAAATGGAAGAAGAGCAAAGAGTCTCTGACTTGTTCATTTAAAACACTACCTTTCTCACAAGGTGACATTTTATTCTTCTTTTTTCTTTTCATCGTAACTGCTACTTCACAAGGTTTCGTATAGCCGGCAAACAACATCATTTCAAACTAATAATAGATACGTGTCAATTGTGTCATTACATTTAAAAAAAAAAATTTAAACACATATAACTGCAAATATGAAGTTTGCTTTAAGTAATTCTTTAGTAAACTGCATGATCTTTAACTCAGAATGAAGCGTTAAGAAAAGAGGAAGCATGATAGTAAAGAAGATCTGGTAGTAGACAAACTTTCCTAATTGTGGTTAATTTAATACATCCTCCCAACCCTTAAAACTTACTGTTATGTTTCAATGTTTTAACATACAGGCGAGGCCAAAAGTTTTGAGAATTACTCAAATATTGGTTTTCATAAAGTCTGCTGCTTCAATGTTTTATATCATTTTGTCAAATGTTACTATGGTATCCTCAAGAATAATTACAAGCATTTCATAAGTTTCAAAACCTTTTATTCACAATTACATTAAGTTTATGCAAGGAGTCAATATGTGCAGTTGTTGACCCTTCTTATTCAAGACCTTTACAATTCACCCTGGCATCCTGTCAACCAACTTCTGTTCCACATCCTGACTGGAGGCGCATTCTTACGTAATCAATGCTTGGAGTTTGTATCAATAATCAATCGGATTATGGTCTGGTGGGTTTCCTTTTCCCCTTATGGCAAGGTGCTCCATCATGCTGGAAATGGCCTTGCTCATCAACAAACTGTTCTCCAACGGTTCGGAGAAGTTGCTCTCGGTGGATGTCTTCGTGCCATTCTTTATTCATGGCTGTGTTCTTAGGCAAAATTGTGAGTGTGCCCACTCTCTTGGCTGCGCAGCAACCCCACACATGACTGGTCTTATGATGTTTACTGTTGGCACGGCACATGACTGATGATCTAAAAACACTAAACCAGCAGACTTTGTGAAAATTAATATTTGAGTCATTCTCAAAACGTTTAGCCCAGGCTGTACTCACATCTGTTCACTTTATAGAAACCATGACACTTACTAAACACTTTTGTGAATGTTCGTTCATGTGAAAGTGAAACTTTTTACAAGAGAGGACTTTCAAGTGGTTCTCTGTCAAATTATGGAGAGCCCTAACACAATGCACCTCTCATACTTCATATGTCCTAGCTCAGCATATAATGAAACTCTTAGTAGTGGTGGTCATTTGAAAAACAGCAAAATATATACTAATTGTCTTCGCGATCAGCATAGGGATAATGTCAGAACTAATTCAATAGCAATATACTGTATCTAAATGCCTTGGTCCTACAGTCTGCATTTGTTTATACTCATTTTAGAATTTCAAGGGCATCCTCATATGTTATTGTATTTGATCCTCTTTTTTGATCAGAAGTTACCCACCATCCCTCTGTTAAACTGGCATCCCTGACATCATGTGCTTTTATCCATTGCCCAAAGTAATAATCTGTTCTTCATGCCTCAGCTATCTCAGTACATCAATGCTCTGGCACTTTTATGGCAAAGCAGAAGGAACCATAATGGCACACATGCTCCAATACAAGCAAGCGAAAAGAAAGAAAGAAAGAAAGAAAGAAAGAAAGAAAAGAAAGAAAGAAGCACTGAAACCAGCATGTAATGTTTACACTTACCACATTATTATTATATTGCAATATCTCTTTTTCTTTGGACTTTATTTCATCCTAGAGCTGTGTACTTGTTGGCACCGCATTGTGCTTTACTGTGCCCAAAGTTCTTGGGTTTCGTAATGGAATTGTACTGTCTTGCACTGTTTGCACATGCTTCCACTTGATGTAGTCTTTTGTTTATAGTTTAAGGGTGCTTTCACATCTTAGTTCATTTGCTCTGGTGTAACTTGTAGTGTTTTCGCCTTCGTTCAGTTTCTTTTCACGCAAAGAAAAATACAAACATCAAAGCACGTGAGAACGTGATCCAATGTACATTGGTCCTTTTTTTGTTTCTGCAGAAGGACTGCACAAGAGTTCGCCAGATGATTTGGATCAAGGCCAGCTCTTTTATTCGGATCTTGATGCAGTTGTTTTGGTCCGAACCCGAGTGTGTTCACACGAGGCGAAATTAACTGCACCAAGAAAAAAAACAACTAGAGACTAGAGTTAGATTTAAATGGACTAAAGCCAGTAGGTGTGAAAGCACCCTCACTTACAGTAGTTCTGTTTAGTTCTGTGTTGTTTCATGTAGCACCATGACCCTGGAGGAATAGTGTTTTGTTCACTATGTACTGTACCTACTGTATGTGATTAAAATGACAATATAAAAATTGACTTGATTTGAAAACAAGTATCAGTAGCTGGGTGTATGGTTGTAGTTCTGGTTGGTTTCAGTAGAGCAAGGTGATAGTGACTGAACGAGAGCCCAAGAGAATCTGATTATTAAGTTAATTTAAGCGAATTATTATAGACATGCAGCATACACAAACAAGTCAAACTGATTTATGTTGGTGCACAGTCCAAATCTCAAATAAATAATCATAATAAATATTCAGAGGGACTTACTTTGCAGTGCCACCTTCTGGTTTACTCCACCTAGGGAGAGAGAGATATTAAACAAGATGAGATCATGCCACAATGATTTTATTTGCAACATGACATCTGTATAAACAGCTGTAATATAACAAAGATTTATTAAGATACAAAGAGAAGCTAGAAAAGTGTTGTTTGTCTTTAGTTGTAGTGTGTGTTTAAAGGTTCTGAAGGGTACATACTTCCTCTCTTGGGGATCAAGGTCACAGAACGTGACTGTGTTGATGGGGTAGTGACGTCGGAAGAAAAGTCTGTTGGTGAAAAGGGTACGGTTAGAGATCAAATTTGGGTTTGACAATTTTTTTTGACAGTTTTAATGACAGTTCTAGAATCTCAGAACTGGTTTAATAGGCCCCTAGAACTGTTCTCAGAACTGTGCAGCTACAAATTCCAGTTAATTCTTATATATATATATATTTCAGAAGATCAAAATAAATCAATTAATTCATCATTAAATTAAAGGGGAAATCCTCCCTGATTGATCTGCATTTACATAATCCTCATGATAAGCCTCTGATTTTGAATGGTGTCAGATTTATTATGCAATGAAATTATGCAATGTTAATCTATTTTTCTAACTTCTTTTCTCAGCATATTGGTCTTGTTTTCACTTTTTCATGGTTTCCTACATTACCGTTCTCTGTTTTTACTGCCACAGAGATTAAACTCTTGGATCATCTTCCATATTTATTTCTTTTCCATGTCTCTTCACCTCCTATCGTCTTTTGCTTTATACAAATGTAGGTATCTTCACCTCCATTTAACTCCGGCTCCTCCTTACTCCTACTGCATGTCAGTCACCCCAGCACAGGGGGAACATGCAAACTCCACCCATAGACCCAGAGTGAGACTCGAACCCTTGACCCTGAAGTCACAATGCTAACCACTAGGCCACCTGGATACTTTTTACTTATAGATACTTGAGTTATTTAAACCACCTACAGTAGCTCTCTCACCTCATCTAAGCGCCTTTTATAAGTCGTACAGTCTTACAGCTGAGTCAATTATTATTTTTGACAATGAATTTCTTCTCATTGACATAACACTAAACATCTGTAGAAAATGGCGACTGAGATAAAAAAATTAATTTTTTTAATTCATTCAATATGAGCTCACTTTCTCTGGTTGTCTGTTAAGGTGATGCCTTGTGATGACACCTTAAAGTGGACCACCGTGGCAGAGGATGCAGGGTTGGATGCCGTGGTCTCCGAGATCGCCTTGGCGATGGCCTGTGGGCCGGTCAAAGACTCCATATCCACTGAATTGATGTACAGAACGTTGCAAGCTATAAATAAAAGCAGCAGATAAAACAGTTACGCACTGCCTAAGCAAGTGAAGAACAGTAATAATGTGTTCCTACTGTAACTGTAGCTCTATTGACAGTGAAGTACAAGCAGATCTATAACAACTGTGATGATGTCAGCATTGTCATATAGACTGTGATACAGTTGGAACTAAACTGTTAACTCTGTTCAGCCTTTAATTCGAAGCAGGAACAAACTGTTAGTGTATTTAAGAACATTTTCTCTTTGTTTATATCTTGAATCGTCATGCCGTGCAATTCATCAGTCAGCTCAAAGCATGCTGTCTAGCATCTGTCTGCAGAGAAAGACTTTCTGAAGAACCATCATAAGAGATAGCTTGAGTAGGATAAACAACAGATGTGGAGAGTTTTAAAGACCACATATAGTAGAGTTACTGATACAGACACTGGCTGTGTGTTACAGTACACTCTCTCATGCACAAAACTCAAAAGACAACTCTCTGGGATGCATCAGTCAGAAAAGTACAGGGAAAAAAAGAAAGTGTGATTGGGTTTACCATGGGATTCAACAGGACTCTTCTGCCCTATAGTCACACAGGAGTGACAACAGAATGAACGAGAACAACTGGTTCATAAGTGATATAAGAACAGGCCAAAAAAAAAAAAAAAAAAAAAGATCCCTTGCATATTCCTTACTGTATAGTGAGTGCAATTGTAAATACATTGAGATTGGTTTGCCTCACATACTGTAAATCGTAGAGTTTTATGTGTATAGAGTATGTTTTGTATGAACCTCATCACAGCAGTTCATTTCTTTTATACTACAGGGCTGATTATTGTCCTCAGTCACTTTGACCACTCTTTTAGCCTTATCACTAGATTAAATACTAATAATGTATACTATAGTACTATACAGTACGTACCATTTATGTTGACAACATGACTGGAACAATTACTACTGTACATATCATTTGTTATCATAATGTAACTTATTCATCAAAGTTGTGCACAGTTACAGATGCACAAATTTCACTGTCGTTTAAAATTCCATTTGTCTGTGCTGCATTTTTGGAATGTTACATAGGAACCAAACCTGGACCTTTAGCAAATCTCAGTAAGGTCCTAATAACATTGCACAGAGAACATTCGCACGGGGACCAGATGGACCTCCCCTCTTTGCTGGGACAAATGTGTGTCATGCTATATGCATCGGATATGCAAATAAGGTATTAATTGGTTCCAAGCAACTAAAACTGACTCATTAATCACACTCAAATTGTCAGTTGTTTTGATATTATTATATTAGTTTCATGAATCAGACACAGGCTTGTACAGTATACTGTGTGCTCAAATCTGTACTTGTGCCAGACTACACAATCCAGGACACACTCCAGCCTACAAACAAGGCCGCTCCCAGCATACTGTACAGTATATCTGATACTTTTCCTGATTATTGTTTGCCACCATCTGTACACTACTAGGCAAATTTTAGACACACGTTGGTATTTCCTGATTTTTATTTCTTTCTACATTGTAAAACAATGCTGACGGAATCGACAATATGCAATAATCTCTTCTGAACAGTATTATGATATTGAGATGTGTCTGCTACTTATGCTCTGTAAATCCTTCAGGATGGCTCTAATCTCAGGTGCTGTTTGTTAATTTGTGATTTTTGAGGCTGGTGACTCTAAATGAACTTCTTCTCTGCAGCAGAAGTAAGTTTTGATCTTACTCTCCTGGTCTTCATGAGGGCCAGTTTCATCATGGTGCTTGATGGGTTTTGCAAATGCATTAGACAATACTGTTCTTGCAAGAACTGTTACAGGAGGTCCATCATGTCCTTAAATTAATAATTGATTGATTGTTATTGTTTTTAAATTAATTACATAATTTCATCATTTTCAACACTACAGTATTTTTCTAATTGAGCACCTTACAGTACCTTCTGATTGGTACTGTAATCTAATCACCCCCATATGGGGATGGACATAGTATATAAGGGACTCTCATATCACTCACCCAACTGCTTTTTTTTGCCAAGCTGTTTGTATTACTGTTCCTTATCCTGGTTTATGATCCTGTATCTGTCCCAGTTTTCTGATTCTATCCTGCCCCAGTTTGCATGATCCAAATGCCTTAAGATTCTGAGTTTGGTACTTTTGGTTTGTTCATGTGGATAACTTTCCAGTATTGCATGGCAGCTTGTTTCTATGCAACTTTGATGAATAAGGGACAATGAATGTAAAATAAACTAAACTTTAAAAAAAAAATTGTTATAATTTATGGGGGAAAAAAACAAGAACAAATATGGTGACATAGTGTACCCTTTGTATAGTTGGCAAATGTAATATGGTAAATACAACCCACTGTTTACCTGCACCCTGTTTGAGCAATTCTGTAGCTGGGTTTACTGGAGTGGTAACCTCTGTTATCTCCTCATTGGGATCTACAAAACACAATAAAAGAAACTGTATGAGAAGCTTTGCCACTTGCATGGAAGACACAGGGATGTCTATTTTTTACTATATTTTATCTATTAAGCAGAGAAAGCTGGCTCTGGGGGTTTTGATTTTTGTTCTTTTTGTTTTGGGTAAAACCCGCATAAGGTGGCTGACACTTTTCACCACATGCGGATATGGAGTTTTAAAGGCTTATGAAGGTCACAGAGATAAACACTGAGGCAAAAATACTAAATGTCAAAATATATGGTGATACATATTAAAAATTACCCAGTGACCTTAAAAAAACAAGGTATTTTTAAGAATAGACAAACACATTTATAACTGGACATACGGTCTGTCGGGTGATAAGAGTATACTGTAGAAGTATAATTTTACCTTTACTCTTTATAAAAGGTCGGTGGTATCCAGCACTGTGCAAAAGTCTTGTGCACTTGGCAGCTTGGTGCGGTAGAAATATTTGTTCCCATTTTAATTTAATCTAATATTAAGAAGGGGGGTGGGGGGGGGTTCAAGACTTTTGCATTGTACAGTATTGTACAGTGCTATACTGTACACTACAGAATATGTTCAAAATTTAAATACCAGATCATAACAGCTTTATGTGCTTGAACATGCCAACACAGATTTATTCCCCAATTGCTGTTACTACAGTACAGTATATTCTCCTGTTTCGCCTCTAGGGAGGCTTTCCACTAGAATCTGGAGTGTGGCTGTGGGGATTCTCACATTCCCTCACATAACCATTAGTAACGTCAGGAGCTGATGTCTGGCACGAAGCCATAGCATTGTCATGTTGCGGTTGGTTTGGGGCCAGTTTCGCTGAAGGGAAATTTTAATGCTACAGCATACAAAGACATCCTACGTAGTTTTGTGCTCTAAACTTTGCAGAAGCCCCATATACAGTATTAGTGTGATGGTCAGGTGTCCACAAACATTTGACCATACAGCATACTAGACTTTTTCCTTAGTACTCCAATCGTTGTACTGTTTATTAACTATGCAAAAAAAGAAGGTAAAGCCTTTGAAGTCCCAATGATTGATATTTTCTTTAAAATGCACCACAGCCGTGAGTGTCTCAAGTGTTAATTCATTGAGTAACCAATTGATCCTTCTAATTGTCATGTGGATCCAATGCCTATCCCAGGAAAACTGCATTTAATAAATACTTCTACAAAAATACAATAATATATTGCTAAACGTCTTTCATTTTCTGTATATCTGCCGTATCTTTTACATACCAATACAATGCAAATTGCTAGGAAGTATTTTGTATTTTAAATAAATCTGAAAATACTTGTTGGTTGAATACTTGTTGTCAGATATGACCTCTGACTTCTCACTTTCCTGCAAGGAATTCACACCCTGTTGCGTTCTCACACACTGTTTGACATGGTCAGAGTGGGAAGCATGTAACCTCTAGCACTATGTTCCTCTCACACCTCCATGGCATGGAGAGGTTGGCAGAAGGAGGGAACCAGCTGTGATAGCTCTAAATTCAGCTCAGGAGGTGTTTACACCGGCACAGAGGGAATACTTCATTCTGACAGCAAGTCTGAAATCATTTTAAACACACTGACGCATACAAACATGAGCACATATGGCAAACTCTTACCTTTTGTGGGTATGACCAATTTGCAGGGCAGAGCCAGTGGAGTAATGGAGTGCTGATACACTAATGCAGAGAGGCAGCCTGGATACAGACACATGCAAACTTATGAATATATTTACGAGAGCAGAAATCACAAATGACCATGCTTTACATGGCAAACTCCATAACTGGGTTATATTTTGAACTTATGCCATGCAATACATCATGTAAACAGGCAATCCAGGCTGAGCGGCTTTCCAACTAACAAGGTGGAATGATAGAATTGGCACACCTTTCACTAGCATCGGGCCTCATCTATCAGGTTACTGTAGATACCAGTAACGGCCAGTCAATATGGGGCGCAGGGGCGCCACCCCCTTAAATTTAGGCAGCGAAGAATGCTACTTTAACATGTAATTATTTAACATAATAATTATTTATTTTAATAATGAAATAAGATCATTTAGTCACAATATTCCGCTGCACTTCTTTATATAATGTATTTACAATTTTTTAAAAATCTAAACTGCATTATGTTCATTTGTGTTCGTGTAAGCACATACATTTTTGAAAAGCATGTGATTTGAGGCTGAGCTCTAATTGGATTTTCAAATCAACCCTCCCACTTTTGTTCTTAGTGCATCAATATTGTTTTTAAATATTTGGGCTCATGTGATTGGACAATTTTCAACGAGACTTATTAACGATCAGCAAATTGTTAGTTAATGTACTGAATAGTGATTGATGTAGAAGCCAGCTAAATGGTGCACTCTGTGCCTTTCCAGCACTTCTTATGGCTATTTACAGGAGATTATTAAAAGTTTAATTTTTATTTTGTTTGCACCCCCCAGAAATTCTTTTTGCACCAGCTGCCACTGTTAGATACCAATTGATTCACTTGTAAATAAATACATTTGACTAGATAGTAGAAGTGTTTAAACCAACACCAATACCCTGTGAGAGCTAGTGAGACTGTACAAGCACATAAAACACTAAATCACTCAAGCAAACATCAATTGATAGGCTCGAAAATCGTATCATTAGCTGTGAGTTTCATGAAACTTTGATCTTTCATAATAGTAAACTGAAATAACGTGATCCAAAAAAATTAATCAGTGACAGACTAACGATTCTGAATCTTTTTGAAATCTAACATAAATTTCTTACTTTTTCTAATGTGAAAACATGCATTCTTAAAACATTTATACGTATATTTTTTTCCTCATGTAAATCGAGAACAGGCTGGTGGAACTGTAGCGTACACACAGAAATGTCTGCATTGTTAAATTAACTCATTATACTGTAGTCCAGCTGGGCTTGTATAAACACTGGATGTGTCAATGTAGTATGTAGAGATTTTACAATGTGTTGATGAGTGATAATTATACACTTATTTATTTTCCATAAAAATGTTAATGCATGTTTGAATAAAAGTAAAAAAAAAAATAAAAAATCAATAACAACTTTCCCACGAGAGACGACCCTGTCTGGGCCTTATACTGTATCTACAGTAAATGTGCATTTGGGACACAGTTTGCCTTAGCATGTGTGAGACTTGGCAGATCCTCAACCCAGGCCAAGGGAGGAGGAGAAAAGTGTAGACAGCTACAGTATATATCTAATAGCACTGCCAGCCTTCACCAACACCTGCTCTTAACCTCACATGTCACTTTTTTTTCTCTTACTCATAATAAAAAATACACTTATGTAATGTCTGTTTTGGCTTGTGTGTTATGAAATGCCTCACCTAACAGGATGTTTCATAGCTTACATAAGCAGTCCTGCCCATGTTATTGCTATTTTAATGCAATAAAGGAACTACAGTACATACACAGGGGAAAAAAGGGACAGGCTTCACTGTGCCTTCACAAAGCCATATCATAATCTGGCAATCAGACTAAATTAGAGACAAGCTTTTCAAACCACATTATGTGACTTAACCCTTAAAACTCATGTATGCAATTTCTTTGACGACAGTATGTGACACATTTCTTAATTTTTTTTTTATCTCAACCATGTTTGTATAGTTGGTTAAAATGAGCTAAAATCATTCCATCATGTTGCCGATTTTATGCTGAAAAAAAGCATATGTCACTCTATATTGCACAATCCTGAGCCCTATATATTTTTATTAAAAAAAAAAAAAAAACACCAAAAGAAATGATGGCTAAAATGCTCTGAGCTTTAACTGATTATGGCACTATAATTAGAATTCTTAAGCCGAGAACTAGAGAAGGCTCATGAAAAAAAAATCATAATGATACAAAAATCAGTCTGCACAAAATATTAGTATGTAAATAAAAAACAAAGAACTAACCAAAGTGGGGCTCATTGGGGCATCCCTTCAGCTTCACGCCCTTTGGACTTGTCTCAATCAGGAAGTGGCGAACCAGCTCATTTGTGATGTCACCTAAAACACCCACATAATTAATTGTAAACAAATCAATTTAAATACTACGGTTTGTTTAGTAATTAATCAAGTACTAGTGTTTAATAAAATATTAACAGCTACAGTGGTTCTGATAATACCTATCATATTTATCTTTTTCCTACACAGAGTCTATTTGTGAAACGGTGTTCAACATATTGCGCAACACTGAACCAAACAACATACAAAGGCTCATAAATTATTTGAAGAATACAATTTTACCTAAACTTATGTTTTTGATAAATACCATAGATGTGCAATTCTTCCAGAAAAGATCTATTAAAGTTTAGCTCCTCAAATAGTCATGAAACCTCTGTAGAAACATGCCTAGGAAGTGAAGCGCTATCTTGGCTCAAGTCTACAACAATAGCCTTAAGGGTGTCCTCTAATTCTTTCTGAATATCAGGTATGCATGAACCTCAGAGCAGCTGTGCTGAAAGAGAAGCTGTGTTGAAAGCCATCTTCAGATTCAATCCTAATCCAACACTGCATTACATTTAAGTGTGTGTGGACAGGGGCTGTTGATCAGATGCTGAGAGCTAAATTACAGGTTAAAGAACGATCAGAGTCTCTTTCTAGAATTGTTGTAGACATATTGATTAAAGGAGAAGCTTCCAAAGTCTCAGAATAATCAGTGTCACAATATTCAATTCAATTCAATTTTATTTATATAGCGCTTTTAACAATGGTCATTGTCTCAAAGCAGCTTCACAAAAACT